>JAODXP020007358.1:0-71438 GCA_027497455.2 Sardinella longiceps | reverse complement strand
TTTTCTTTGTTGTTGCAAGGGGGTGGGTGTTCATGTGCGACCGTCACAACTGTTTTTGATCTTTTATACATTCCTGTGTTCTTAAACTATTTATTTATTGGAAGCACTTATGTGCCTGTTGTTAAACCTTTTGAAGCACTTTGGTTTCAATTTCTGTTGTTTTAAATGTGCTATATAAATAAATTGACTTATGACTTATGATTTAATTCACTCAGCATTCATTTACTAGTGATATCACACAACACTCTTATTACAAATACATGATCTGTATTTATAGCCTTTGCTAAACAGAACTACTCACCACCTACAGTACAGTATGTCCACATTCAAATTAATACTGCTAAAGTGGGTTAATCTAAAGTGTAGAAGTCTCGCCACAATGAGCCGGAGGACTCCTCAGTTGTAACAGTGGTGACATGAACTGGACAGACTAGATGAGCTATTGTGTGTTCAGTCCAGGTGAAACTAATATGTTTAGGGTGACAACTGATTACCTTTGCAGCTGCTCTTGATGTCCCACAGATAGTCAAAGCTGATTCCCAGGTCTCTGGCGTAGTCCTCTCCGTACCAGACCAGCAGCTCCTCTCCAGGGGGGATGGGTTTACAGCAGCGATAGACAATCCCTCCTCTGTACTGAAACGCCACCAGGTTCTGCTCCTCAACATCACGAGCACAGTTCACATACCTGATGGAGAAACATGAGGTTAAGAAACAGGAGAGATCACTTTTAAGTACAACACATTATCTAACACTGCTTCACAAACAAATAATTCACCTGAAATTAAATCACTGACCTAATCATAATTGGGAAGTGGGCAGATTTTGATTGGACTTGGGTTTGACTGTGGACAACATGCTACACTTGCCATTCAAAGCAAATAAATGTTAGAAAATGGGGAAGCGAGTAAGGAAGACGTCAACTCAGGTTTTTGTGCTTCAATGTAACGGCAGTGGTGCGTAATAACAAAATGGCCATGAATGTGGCGATTTCAGTTGGAACACCAAATCATCTTCTTCAAGCTCTATATAACAAATACTGTATCTAGTGGGCCATAAGAGTGATGTAGACTTGCACGAAAAGACAGAAAGGAGGACATCACCTCATCCAGTTGGAGTGAGTGTCTCTCTTGGCATCTATGTACTCATCAGCATGTCGACTCTTGTATATCTGTGGACACAATTCATCAGATACTGGAACCTTTTTCAATGCACAGAAACGAAACATTTCTTTTTACCTTATAACTTTATCCACTCACCACCCAGGAGTATCCACTCTCAATGGCCTCATCTTTGTCGGTCACCTCCCCCTCATAGGGCCCAAAGTGTGCCCCTCTTGGCACCGTCTGTCCCTGGTTGAACACCCCCAGCCCTGCGTCATCAATGTAGAAAGATTCACAGTCCTCACAGTCTGCAGAGAACAGGAACAAATCAGAAATTAATCATATAATACAACCTGTCTGGACCAGCCCCTTGTTTTACACTTTTGTTTCATAGAGAGGGTCTGGACATTATTGATTGCTGGCGGTGTTTAAATTCGAAAAGATTGAATCAGCCCAAATATATATACGTAAATATAAGACAAGAGGCAACACTGATATCAGCTCACATAGGTAATCTTCATCCTTTGGCTCATCTTCCTCAGCGTAGCTCACTCTGGGTCTGTTGCGCAGATTACTTCCACGCCTGTAACTCTCCTGCTGATCTTTCTGCTTCTTCAACCAATCTCCTTTAGACAACCCTAACACACAATACATGAATAAAAACTCTTCTCTGCCCTGCTGCTTACAGATATTCAATGTTGACTTTCTGTTGTTCTGCTGTTCTGTCCTGTGTGCATGTGTGTGTGTGTGTGAGTGTATACTGTGTTTACAGTAGTGTGTGTTTCTGCATGCACATACTCCTCTGTTCAGCAAGTTTCTTTGCAGCTGGGGCTTGTTTATCCACAGTCTTCACAGTATCTCTCTCTCTGACCTGGTCTAGATCTGTTCTGGAGGCCTACAAAACAAAGTTAACAAAGTTACATTTTAAATACAGAAAAACATTTATTTATTTACTTAAATGTGTATTACTATTATTTATCCTCAATAACAGTCTGCCTGTTCACCAGTACTGGAGATCTTGTGTGTGTGTGTGTGTGTGCGTGTGTGTTTATTGACCTCAGTTTGTATAACTATCCATATGTATGTCTTCCAGTAGGCTACTGGATCTCCTGTTGTGTGTATGTTTGTGTGTGTGTGTGTGTGTGTTCTATAGACCTGATTGTTCTCCTCTGTCTCTAATGCCTGTTGGGTGGGGCCTGCTTCTGTGGCCTGAGGACACTGGGCACTGTTGCTGCTGCTGCTTGGTTGGGGACTGTGGTTTCTGATTCTGATTGGCCGAGAAGCCTGACTGCTGCTGCTAGTAGCCTGAGAGGGGATGTTGTCTTCACTCATTGGCTGTATGGAGAAAATAAGATACACACTGTCTAGAGCAGTGTTTCTCAAACTGTGGGGCGGGCCCCACTAGTGGGGCGCAGACACATGACAGGTGGGGCGCGAGACTTCTCTTTCTGATTGTCTGACGGCCACATCGTGCCCCCCGAATTCACAGTTATTCGTCAGATAGGTGCATATGACAGTAAATTGAGCTTTCCAATGGTGTTATTTGCTAAATGCTGTGATGAGGGGTTCGAGAGAAATTTGGCTTCGAATTAGTAACATGAAAATTCTAACATTCACAAAAATCCTGTACTCGCAAAGTATTCCTCACAGAGATATTTCGCACAAATTGAGACAGGTGGGGCGTGGAAATTCTCTGCCCTCCAAAGTGGGGAATGACAGAAAAAGTTTGAGAACCACTGGTCTAGAGACAGACTATTGGGACACCCCCTTGAGATGACCCTTCAGAAACATAAACAGTCGTTCCAATCTATCCTCATTCCAGGATCATTCCTATTTATCCTTGAGTCATTAATCATGATAATTCCTCTCTATCCTCATTAGTGAGGTCAGAAAGCGTTATTGGCTGATCACCTGAGATGGCGGGGCCGGAGCAGAGGGCTGTGTGCGCCTCACAGGGGTGAGTCTGATGGGAGCTCTGAAGGCACGAGGGGCTGGAGGAGAAGGGAACAGATTAACTATTATTAAGAAATGTTAAATGTTAAAAATGTTAAATATTAAAGAAATGTTGAGATTCAAGATGCTTTTATTTCATCTGTTGTAAAACTATCCGTTGTGATGGTGTCGAGCTGTATGTTTTATTTTGTTTGTTTATGTGGTCTTGTGTGGACACTTTAGCCAAGTCAGTGCAAGTGTGTGTGTGTGAATGTGGTCATTCTGACCTGGAGGTCTCCTCTCCAAACTGGGTGTCCACTCTTCCTCAGAGTCACTACTGTCAACAGGGGGCGCTGTAGCCTGGGTCTGCCTCCTGGCTCTACCCTGCCTCATGAAGGCAGGGGGAGGAGAGGTGAGACCTGAGGGGGTAAAGGGACAAATATAAGCTACTGTAAGTAAAGACCACTAAAACAGTATGGTAAGTAAAGGTTTCAACATAAGAGTGACATGGCATAACACACATCATGAATATTAAATGACTTAAGAATGTGTATGATTGTTCATCATGTGTGATCGTTGATCATGCAGTTCTTGTAATGTAAATTCGAAGCTGTTAGGGGGTGAGACATTACAAAAACCAAATGACACCTAATAACAGCAATCATAAACATTCTGAAGTGTCATTACATGGTCATGTCATGTTTATGGCAGGTTCATGTTGCTCTTACGTTGAGAACCTCACGTAAAGTATAACCAGCAGTTCAATTTGGTAAGGGGTGAGTACTGCTAATTTTTAATACCAATATGATTACTACCTATGGCCAGCATGGCCAGGTGGTTCCTCTTCATATTACTGAAGCGCACTTTCTCCACTTTGGCCAGCCCTGCCCACTCAGTCTGGGTGAAGTACAGTCTGATGCTATCAAAACTCTCCTAGGATGTAATCACATAATACACAGATACCCACAGATACAAGATGAAGCTGTAATCAATGTATGTGTGTGACTGTATGACCAGCAAAGGAAATGACAATCGAACATCTGTATTGCCAAATTGCTGCTCAGCAAATCTGCTTTAGCAGACAGGTGTTAAACATACTAAGGTACAGGGTTGATAGTGGAAAAAAAAAAAAATCCTGAGCCTAAACTGTTCTTCTATCCCGGGGAGGTGGGCTTAAGTTGGGGCGGGTTATATTTGCCACACACATTTTACACTACTTGGTATCATCAGCTAGGAGGCAGTGAGCAAGGATGCACATTAACTCAAAACTTGTCATTTACTGTATAAATCCCCAATCCAGGCTATTTATATAAGGGTACAACGAGAAGAAAATGTTGAAATTTTAGCTTAATCTTACATTACCCACACCTCTTTATATCTCAAGGTAAACTTATTTTTTCTAAATTATGCTGGCACACTTGAAATCCCTCTACTCTCTTTTGTACTACACTCACTTCATCTGATGAACTCATCTTTGGATGTGTTAGCTGATGTCACTGAAGTGTAAACTCCTTGACAACTGGAAAGTTTTTGGTAACGGGTGAAAAGCTGGAATTGGAAGAAGAAAACATAAAACCATTTGACCATATTAAAATGGTTACCTACACATGCAGTAGCCTACTGTCTGTCAGGGCCATTATGCCAAAATAATTAAAAGAATTTCTTGTCCACAGAAGGCAAATGGTTGTACAGCAAGATATCAAATACAACGCAGGACAAGAAAAATAAACCATAAGTGCAGAGTGCAAGCATACTGTCATGTGCTAAAGAGCATGTAACGTTTTTAGGTTATGCTCTTGAACACATTAACTTCTCATCTAGCTCACAGACTTCTTTATGTTAATACCCCTGGGATTCCACTAAAACATTATAAAGATATTAAGTTATAAAAGTCCAATGTATATCCGATATTTCCTAACACAAGAAAATGACAAATCGCTAATGAACTAGAGAGGACAGCTCAAGCCACTGCCAGGCTCGTGCTATCTAGAGCTGTTCATTAGCACTCTCGTGATAATGTTCTTTGAGAAGCTAGTAGACGGTAGTAGAAAATAAGTTAAACTAGCTCTACAACTAATGTAAAGACAGACTAGACTATTACATTCTCCTCAAATCCTGCCAGAAAAACCCTTCACGTAAAAGCTCCAGCTAGATACAACGTTTGCACGGGGGGGAGGGGGGTGTAGAGAAAGTCCTCTCCTCAGAGGACCGAGGGGACAAGGTTAGCCAACGTTCACTGCTAAGCTACACTAGCTGACAGGCAGCTAACATTCACAGACTCGAGCAGTAGTTATTTGACCTTGGCTGACAAATGACTTACCTTACAGTTGTGATACTATCAGTGTTCAGTTGATATCAAAATGACAAACCTGATCAATAACCAAGGCTTCTAATTAAAATATACTCGATGCTCTGTCTCCTCGTGTGGCCACACAAGAGTGAAACCGAACCAACCGATCCCTTTTCTCTTCAATGTTCCAGAACTTTCTTTTCGCGCCCAGGCGATCATCCAATCGGGTTACAGATTCTAGGCCTTTTGATACTATGTTTGTTTTTCATAACATTTTAGTCCTACTCCCAGCTAAATACAAAAAAAGTGCAAAAATATAGGATAAATAAATAAAAAATACAAGTTTTAGTGTATGCAACCTTTGCTCTGTTATAGATCTAGAGTTAGGAAATGCATTCAAAGAAAGCTAAAAAAAAAACAAAAACAAAAAAAAAACAGGGGAATATTGGCCTGCGTGCCTTTCCCCAGTCTGTATTAAAGTTTATCAGCCTATAGTATAAAAGAAAACCTATGTTGGACTTTAGTCTTCAAGTCAGCAGTGGTGGCTATAAGAATTTAAGGGTAGTGAGGCTGAAGTAAAATATACAGGTTAAAAAAAATAGAAGTAGGCTAGGCTAGACAAAAGTCTGACTGAAGTTGGCAACTTGGGGGAAGAAACCTCAGTCTGGAAGTGTGGACAGTAATGGTGTAGGCTAGTAGGCCTATCTTTTGCATGATGGCAATAGGGAGAAGAGAGAGTTGGATGGATGTGTTGTGTGTCTGTGGTTTTGCTTAGGCAGTAAGTGTTGTAGATGTCAGAAAAGGAGGGGGGAGAGACTTCAGTGATGCAGGACCTTTCATGTTGCAGCAGAGCAGTTTCCATACCACACTGTGATGTGTGCTCTTAATGTCTCTTATGCTCTTAATTTATATGTTGTGTGTTTTGAGACTGGCAACTCACTTGTCTGCACACCAAATCTACCTCCAGGTATAAATAAAGTTACAAATATCAGTAACAAATATGAGTAACAACATTATTATTATTATTATTATTATGAAGAAAAACATACTGTTTGGTTGACCTTTAACCACAGGAAACAGAAACAGAAAAAAACACAGATGCAGAAGAGATGAACTGAAGGAATCCTTTCTTCTCAGTTTTAAAAACCTCTTTTGTCCATGTCCAAACAAACTCAAAACTATCAAAAATTAATAAAATAAACCATATAATACAGGTTACCAGGTAGGAACAGTCCACACACACACACACACACACACACACACACACACACACACACACACACACACCACAGAATCAGGATAAGGGACTCCCCAACTTAAGCAAAACAAAAGCAGGTGCTCAGCCAAATAGAACTGAGAGGAACTTGTGCTTGATTCAGGCAGAACAGCTTGTTATGAACGTGATAACATAACAATGGGTGGTGCAGCAAAAGCCATTAGAAACATTAGAAACAAAAATACATTTGGCATTCTCTGTCCAGGAACCAATGACTGTATATGGAAGGTACATACTACAATTTTTTCCAGTAAAAATTAAAAAAAAAAAAACCTACGACAGAAATTTATGCCGAAATCCAAAATTAACACGTGCCTTAACCACCACCACTACCACTGAATCACAGAGATCTGTCTTAGACTCTTTTAGACTCTTAGAGAGTCTTACAAACTACACGGCTTGATCACCAGCGGGGTGGTGTTGAAGCCAAGGTCCTCTAGACCAGGACTGAGGCAGACATGGAGCTTCTCTTCGAAAGTGAGAAATGGGATGGTATACAGATGGCCCCACCTCTCAGCGTCATAGAAGCACACAGTTCCTCCCTCATAGTTCACAAACACCCCCACAACATCAGGGTGTGCAGGGGGCATTATGGGCTTGCAGAAGGTGTCGTTGGCAAAGTACCGCCCCCCTCTGCGCTTGATGGTGAAGAAGCCATCCTCAGGGGTGACGGACAGGTTACTCTTCCTTACCACAGACGCCTCAGCCACGCCAACCGCCCACTTGGTCTTACCAGACACCTAGATAGATAGATTACATAGATTAGATAGATAGATAGATAGATAGATAGATAGATAGATAGATAGATAGATAGATAGATACTTACCCAAGGGGAAATTCAAGGTCCCAGCAGCTTAAGACACCACACAAAACATACACTACTATGTTGTACACAGGATGATTAAGACATAACAACAAATCAACATGCCTAAATCAACATTACTAGGCAAAATGACAACAGAATCCAAATACTAAAGGCAAAAAAGATAAAGATGCGCATTAATGTACTGGGGATTGGTAATGTAGTGTGTTCCAGTATGAGGTGTGTCAAGGTAGTACAGGTAGTGCAAATACGTCCAATAGTGCAACAGTGCAAGGTTAAAGCAAAGATCATGGAATACTGAGCAAGATAAAGCATCATAATACATTTCAATGGGAGCAAACTGGAATACTTCCTGTCTGCATAAATGTATTACATCACAATAAGAAAAGATTCTTTAAAGTTCTATCAGCCAATGAGAGCTCAACTTTGTCTGCATAAAGGGGGATTTTTCCCCCCTCCCCCTTGCAAAAATAGAACCAGGAACTGAACAAGCATTGAGACCTCTCGCTCCACTTGAATCCTCTCTGGTTAAAGTCTATTGACCAGTAATAGATATGTGCATACCTGGACTTGGAAGTAGAACTGACCAGCCGAGAAGGCCTCTGTGCCAAGGACGTACGGGTAGGGGTGGAAGCGGCCGGGCAGGTCCGGAACATCCTGCTTCTCACCGCAGTTATAAACCTCTTTCCTGTCAGGTGACACCACAAGATACCTCTGCGCCGTTTGTGGGTCCAGTGTCACAGTTACTGCAGAAGGTGAGAAAAAGAATTTAATTTAATTCATTCACTCATGAGAACATCAATGAAGAGCAATAAACTTTTAAAACCTGCAAATTAATCGTACAGTTTGAGCTGGTGCTGCCCTAAACGATCGAAAATATCGTACAGTGTATCCCCGGCATTACACAAATACATAAACCTACCCTGGGACTTGTATAGGGTAGCTTTAAAAGGACTTTCATACTATGCCTTTAATCTCTACCCTAACTAATCATAAATGGAGTATTTACAAGTGCTCATGTGCCAACTGAAGTTAGTGAAGGCTAAGTGCAAAGCTACATATTGGAGGAGGTCAATTATAGTGGTCAGGGGATCTAGTTTGACCTTTCGAAGTATCCTCCAGTAGCTAGGTATAGTTGCCAAGTAAGATAAGCAAAGTAACTGTACATTCAGACTGCAAGAGATTCAGGCGACATGAGCGCCGGATGGAGATGGGCAACTTTGGCAACAAAAGCGGCAGGTGTGGTGGGCGACGAACTTCGGCAATGAAAGACAATTAAACTTCTTTAAACTTTATGTAACGAGCTACAGTATGATGTGATACGGCGACTACCAATCGGAATATCGATTTCCCGGTGTGACTCCTGTAGAGAAGCAGGATCAAACATTCGAATGCTAACGCCATGGGCAACTTTGCCATTTTTGCTGCTGTGCCAAGCAATGTTTCTTGGGAGTTTTCAGCAACTCTTGGCAATGTATCACTTGCATTCTGAACGTACAGTAGGATCACATGACTCCTGGCTGACAGACACAGAGACAGCACTGCATTACCTTCGTGCCGCTGGATTTTCTTCATGTCTGTTGAGAAGGGGAAAAGATGTCTGTGACTATAATTTTTAATCATTGAATATCATCTGGTTAGAGATGCATAAGAACAAAACTGGAGACCAAAGGTTAAGGACAAATGAAAGCCTGACAGGGTTCCCACTCCAGATCAGATTCAAAATTTTGACTATTCCATAACTTTCCCCTCACCAAAAAACAAAAATACTAATGCTGGCTGAAGCAGGCATAATGAAATTAAACTGAAAGTAAGTTATTATGGCCCATTCACTTAGTGCTTTCTGCTTCTTTACCCTACCTACAGCACTTGGTAAGTCTGAACAACAGGGCTATGGACTGATTCACTATCCAGTCAATTTGCAAGCAAAATGATCAAATTCCCTGTCTGGAACAGCCTTTATGGAAATTCCTCGATATTCCACAAATTCCATGACCCGTGGGAACCCTGGCCCGCAATGACAAACAAGAAACTCTGTCTTACTTCACAGAAGCACACAAAACATAAGATTAGGGGATCTAGAATAGCAGAGAGATTTACAGCAGCATATAAAACATAAGAGTAGGGAATCTAGCGTAACAGAAAGACAAACCCAACAAACAAACTAGAGACTCAGGCATACAAATCCTAAGAGTAGGGAATCTAGCATAGCAGAGAGATTTTACAGCAACATATAAAACATAAGAGTAGGGAATCTAGCGTAATAGAGAGACAAATATAACAGACAGACTAGTGACAGGCATGGAGCAGAGAGACAAACCCAAGTGATGGAACAGGGAGGAGACAAGTAATAGCCAGCGCACATCAGGAAGACTGCCCACGACACCGACTGCACTTTTTGTCGCCTAAAGTTTTCTTTGAAAAGTGTCAAATTTGCATTCCACGGACGGCAAATGTCCACATATGTTGTGCAACGCGCTCCCACACACCTCTTATTCTAGTGTCTCTGTTTAGGATTGTCTTTTGTTTACCATAACAACGTATGCTAGAGAGTTCGCTGATAAACTAGTTCTGATATTGGGTGAAATTAACATTGGACACTCGTAAGAAAACATAAAAACCAGCGAGGTTTTACTCCAAAGTTCTGACTGATGATGCCCTTTGAATGTCATATCATATAATTCACTATGCTTGAGTACTGTTTGCGATCACACTGCATGTGTACCGTGCCTGAGTCCAGCTGAAGATTCCATCCATGACAGAAAGCAGCTGCAATGCTGTGCTACACATGAACAAACAGGAGTTCTTTCTCGGCTCTACGATCTGATTCAACATGTTGAATCGGCCGTAAACCAGTCAGCAGACGTCGCCAGATGTCTGCCACGCTTCTGAAAACCTCTCAAATTTTGCTCAAAGACAGCGTCAACACACTTTTTGGTGTTGATGTGCGGGGGCTATAACATAACAGATAGACTAGTGATGGAGAGACACACACACACACACTCACACACACACACACACACACACACACAGCACAGACTAGTGATGGAGCAGAGACAGAGAGACAACTAACCCATTTCTCCCGTCTTAAAGCGTGCTTCCGTCAAAGTTTCATTTATGATGCTTAATGCCGTGAAATCACTGACAGCAACAAGCCTCTTCTCCTCTTCATCGGCATCATCATCTTCATCATCCTCATCGTCATCATCATCATTACGGGGATCAGGGTTCCGTGGCAAACTCGAGGGGGGGCACACCTTTTCAGGTACCATAAATACACAACATGCTTTAGGTTAGAGGGTAGAGGGAGAATCCGTGCCATAGACTTCGCAAATCTATGTCAAGCCTCTTAAACTAAATAGTGCATTGCTATGTCATACATACAGTATCTAGGAGCTTAGTGTTAAGTACTCTAATAGTGCATTGCTATGTCATATGTAGGAGCATAGTGTTAAGTACTCTAATAGTGCATTCCTATGTCATACATACAGTATGTAGGAGCATAGTGTTAAGTACTCTAATAGTGCATTGCTATGTCATACATACAGTATGTAGGAGCATAGTGTTAAGTACTCTAATAGTGCATTGCTATGTCATACATACAGTATGTAGGAGCATAGTGTTAAGTACTCTAATAGTACATTGCTATGGCTATGTCATACATACAGTATGTAGGAGCATAGTGTTAAGTACTCTAATAGTGCATTGCTATGTCATATGTAGGAGCATAGTGTTAAGTACTCTAATAGTGCATTGCTATGTCATATGTAGGAGCATAGTGTTAAGTACTCTAATAGTACATTGCTATGTCATACATACAGTATGTAGGAGCATAGTGTTAAGTACTCTAATAGTGCATTCCTATGTCATACATACAGTATCTAGGAGCTTAGTGTTAAGTACTCTAATAGTGCATTGCTATGTCATATGTAGGAGCATAGTGTTAAGTACTCTAATAGTACATTGCTATGGCTATGTCATACATACAGTATGTAGGAGCATAGTGTTAAGTACTCTAATAGTGCATTGCTATGTCATATGTAGGAGCATAGTGTTAAGTACTCTAATAGTGCATTGCTATGTCATATGTAGGAGCATAGTGTTAAGTACTCTAATAGTACATTGCTATGTCATACATACAGTATGTAGGAGCATAGTGTTAAGTACTCTAATAGTGCATTGCTATGTCATACATACAGTATGTAGGAGCATAGTGTTAAGTACTCTAATAGTGCATTGCTATGTCATACATACAGTATGTAGGAGCATAGTGTTAAGTACTCTAATAGTGCATTGCTATGTCATACATACAGTATGTAGGAGCATAGTGTTAAGTACTCTAATAGTGCATTCCTATGTCATACATACAGTATGTAGGAGTGTAACGGATGCCAACTAGCTCGGCTAGCTGGCGCCACCGGCTGCATTGATGGCGTGACCCGGATGGGAGTGAGGATTCGAGGGGCAAAGTGTTTAGTACTTTAACAGTGCATTGCTATTTCATACATACAGTACAGTATGTAGGAGCATAGTGTTTAGTACAGTACACTAATAATGCAATACTATTTCAAACAGAGCAACATACTGTACTGTTTAAAGTAGAACAATATAGAGGTATCCTATTTCCCGTTTTACTTGTTTACTAGGATTACTTGTGTTTCACTTGTTTACTAAGAATTAAGTCACTGTCACAGAGAAAGTTAGAGAGAAAAATGCATGTGTGTGGGTGTGTGTGTGCATTCGTGTGAGGACACATGTAACATGAGTGTATAAGATTTCATCCAGTGTTGTCTTCCTGTGTGTATGTGTGTGTGTGTGTGTGTGTGTGTGTGTGTGTGTGGACACCTTTAACATGTGAATGGGGTCTTAAGTGTGTAAAATCTCTTCCAGTGTTATTTTCCTCTGTGTGTGTGTGTGTGTGTGTGTGTGTGTGTGTGTGTGTGTGTGTGTTTGTGTGTACGGACACCTGTAGCATGCGAATGGGGTCTTGAGTGTGTAAGATATCTTCCAGTGTTGTCCTCCTGTGTGTGTGTGTGTGTGTGTGTGTGTGTGTGTGTGTGTGTGTGTGTGTGTGTGTGTGTGTGTGTGTGTGTGTGTGTGTGTGTGTGTGTGTGTGTGTACGGACACCTGTAGCATGCTAATGGGGTCTTGAGTGTGTAAGATCTGCTCCAGGGTTGTCTTCCTGGCTGTCAGCTCGTCTATTCGCTGCTGAGATCGCTGCTGAAGTCTCTGTGCTTTTGCCTCTGTTCTCCCCGCGTCTGCATCCAGAAGATCATTCATCTTCTTGAGACCCTTGTCCAGGGACCGCACAATGAATGCACGCAACTCCTCGCCCTCTAGTCGTGCCTCCTCAGTATATCCCTGACCAAAAGAAAAGAACAAAAAAACAGATTTATATCTCTCACATCACCTTGGTCATCTGGAGAGCTGTTGTTAGTGTGTGTGTTTGTTTGTGTGTGTGTGTCTGTCTGTGTGACCACCTTACAGAGCTGTTTTGGGTGTGTGTGCAGCTGTGCGAGGATAGGGATGAGGCCAGGGCTACCTTGGTAAACTGTAGAGTTGTTTGTGTGTGCGTGTGTGTGTGTGTGTGTGTGTGTGTGTGTGTGTGTGCGTGTGTATGGGTGTGAGAGTGTGTATGTGTGTTTGTGTGTGCAGACCACCTTGCAGAGTTGCAGAGCCTCTTTAGTTTCAACAATCTTCTTCTGTTCCTCCAGGATCAGCAGCTGAATGCCCTCCTGCTCTGCCTCCAACTCTCTCTTCACACACACACACACACACACACACACACACACACACACACACACACACACACACACAGTTTCAGTCCACAGCTGTATGTGCTGTATGTGGCATATTGTACACAACACTTCATCACCTTTCAGCACCCCGTCATCTCAACCCAGGATTCCACTCCAACTGCTCTAAATGTTCAAGTTCCAAAGTTTTAATTATTTAGTTTTAATAATTTAATAATTTAAATTTAAAAATTTAATAACAACCCTGAATCCAATCCCCTTCATTTTCACCCAAGACCTTGATTTAAGATGGTAATGCCTTAGAAGTAGCGCTGCCTGGAAGGCCCCGTTGAAAATACCCAAGACTTTCTGAAGTCAAATAAAATTCAAATTCTTTTAACCAATAAAATTGATGCTGATTCTATGTCTTTCTTTCTCTCTCTCTCTCTCTTGCACTGTGTGTGTGTGTGTGTGTGTGTGTGTGTGTGTGTGTGTGTGCGTGTGTGTGTGTGTGTGTGTGTGCGTGTGTTTAAGTATACTTGGCCAATAAATCTGATTGTGACCACTTTGCCAGGTATCGGCAGTGCTGAGGGCTCAAGCATTGCCCAATCAATATTTCAATAATCAATATTTCAGATTGGTTTTTGATGTCATGTTAATGCAACATGCAGTCTTCAGTATTATAGCAGCCACATATATATCAGCCACAGTGTTTTTTATGTTCGTGGGAATTTGGATTCAATTTTATTTTTATTTCATTTTGCATATTTCATTTTCTCAAGAGGCGATTCCGAGAACCAACTTATTTTTTTGGTGTGGCCTAAATAAATAAATAAATTAATTAATTAAAAAATAATATTAATTATAATAATAATTGAGTAAGTTCCTCACCCTCTTCTCTTTGCATTCCTCCTCAAGGGGAACAGTGGTGTGAGGACCGTGTTCTCCCTCAGCGCAGAACACACACACACATTTCCGGTCCTCTCTGCAGTAGAACCTCAGAGGTTGGCCGTGCTTGGCACAGATGCGACTGTCCAGGTCGTCCGCTGGCTCCATGAGTGTGTGTCTCTGCAGCCTCTCACAGGTGATGTGGGGCTGGAGGTGAAGCTCACAGAAAGACGCCACACACACCAGACACGACTTAGAGGCAGCGAGTCTCTTACCCACACACACGTCACAGGGCACCACTCCCGGCTGGGCAGACCCCGGCGGCACCTCTGGCAGGGTTGCTGCAGGGTATATACAGACATCCTTAAGTAAAATTTACAACAACACAACAACAACACATTCGATTTGTATAGCGCTTTTCAAGACACCAAAAGCGCTTTACAGTGGAAGAGGGACCTCACTGACCACCACCAATGTGTAGCACCCACTTGGGTGATACACAGCACCAATGATGCGCCAGAACGCTCACCACACACTAGCTTGAGGTGGAGAGTGAGGGAATTATTGAATGAGCCAATTACATGATTAGGGGGGCAGACTTTAGACAGGACACCGGGAACCCCCTACTCTTTGCGACAAGTGTCGTTACGACCACTGACTGACTTTATAATAAAGTTTTTTAAAAAACATCACAACATTAAATTGCATGTATTATCAGTGACTTTCCCATTATTTACACAGACTTCAGATATGTAACATACAAAAAAATATTACATTTAAACACAGTGTTGGCCAGTAGGCCTACCATGGAACTAATTTGCAGCGGTGGTGGTGGAGATGCAGCCAACAAAATATTTTTGATTATGTGCCCAAAAAGCCCATTTTTAAACAGAATAACGCAATCTGTAGCTCTCAGACCACTTTTAACACTTTTAATGGCCTTAAATTTGAAAGTCTTTTTAAAATACTTTTTAAAGGTGCCCCGCCACACAAAGCCGTTTTTACCTGTTGCTTTTGGTATAGAATAGTTCTATATGACCTCAAGTTACACAGTGCATGTGAAAATGTAATACTGTCTTCGCTATAGGCAATAGCCCATTAAAAGAAATATGCAAAGAAATTAGGTCAGTTTGAATCCATGGTCAGTGCTACGTAGTATAGACAACGTTACAGCCATTGGCTGACTGAGGAGAATTATCGCCCAATCCATGCTCTCCTGTATTTGACTAAAGCCCGCCCCTTGAAATACTCGCGAAAAAGAAGGAATATCCATGAAATGGTAACAGACAACTTGTCAACTTGACGAATTCAACAGTCTTGGTAAGTGTAATCTGACTGTGGATGTAGGCTAACAGTCGGCTACTCTTGCAATAAGTATCTGATTATGTTGGCTACTGTGACATCCTGACTATGTAGTAAGCTTACCTTTGCAAAGTGGCCGTTTACAATCTGCAAGCTAGGTTGGTGCAGATATCCTCTTTCTCGGTTTCATGATAATATTCCAAGTTTTTTTTTTCCGTACCTCGCAATTCGCAAGTAAAACTAATGTAAATATTCGTCCATGTGCTTTACAACGTCGAGCTTCAGCAGCGAATCAGAGCGCAGCAGTGGAAAAAAAACCGGAAGAACCGCATGAAATTTTCGAAGGCTATTCCTACAGGCTGCAAACGATCTCATTACGGTCTCCTTGGACCGTTCTCAGTCCAAGTGAAGTCACATACCCTATTTGTAGACCTCAAAGAACAATTTAAATACCCTGTAGTGGTGTGGCATGGCACCTTTAATAGTGCTGTCAAACGATTAAAAAAATTAATCTGATTAATCACAAAATTTTGCAATGATTAATTATGATTAATCACTTTTAATTGCAACTCATTTCTTCCAGTAAGAATTTGGATGCTAGGGTATGTTGGATCCTTATTTTGCCCTGTAAAGGCCCTGATACTAAATAGTTGGCTTTGTTCGTCTCAAATGGGGCAATTCACACCTGTCCCCTACCCCCAAGGATTCCCCAAACATGTTGTTGGACAGTCAGGAGCTAGGCCATAATCTTTGTATAGTTTGACTTGATAGCCGAGCCATTTTCTATCTGAAATGGAACATAATACATGCCATGAAAATGGAACCATCCATCAGGATTAATCCGAGTTATTTTTTTTAATCAGAGTTAAATTTTTTGGATTAATCACGTGATTAATCAGTTAATTTTGCCAGCACTACTTTTTAAATACTTTGTTTACCATGTTTACCTGTGCTTTGGAGGGAAGAGGCCAGGCTGGCTATGACTGTATTCACTTTGAGCACTGGTCTTCTCCTGAAGCGATGGTTGCACAGCACACACTTGAGCCCAACACGACTGCTGGCCCAGCACTGGAGAAGCCTCTGACTGCAGGCTGCGGGAAATCCATATCCATATCCATAGTTGACGTCACTTTGCCAACTTGACGAAGGACCCTATTTGTTTGCTTTGATGTACGGAAACACTCTGTAGTTGCTAAAGTTTAAATCAAATTGAATAAATAGGCGATTGTTTCTACTTAAAAGACCGCGAAAGAATCGAAAATACGGAATTTAGACGTGTTTTGATACCACAACCTCAAACAACGATCGTTAAATGTAGGCCTACACCCTTTACTGTCAACTCTACACACCAACAAAACTTACCTTAAAAATGTAGCAACCGATCTCCTAAGGAAACGAAGTTACTCCTGTTTGTGTCTATGCAGTTTTAAAATAAAAGCACCACATGACCATTTGTTAATCACAACGAAAAGTAGATGTTCATTTCTATGGACTGAATTGTCCTGAAGTGCTCCTCCTGAGTTATAAGATGCGTGTCAATCCACCTAAATCAAACGTAGCCTATAGGCCTACTTGTGTTGAATGAACAGTTCAGAAGACTTCCAGTTCCCTGGTTTATTTATGGTCTTGGCCTAATACACTCTTCAATAAAATGTTTAATTGTTACGACGAAAATGATGACCAAACACATTTGCAATATGAACAGAAATGCATGTAGGAAAACAGGTAGCCTAAATAAGATATGCTGCAGAGACAAATCAGTGTTTTTCTAACGAGACCAACTGCAACAGGACAGTTCTCCATAAAGCAACAAAGCAACCAACACTTGAATTTCATATAACTGCATGTGTTGTTCTGATGACAAATACCTAAAATAATGCAGGGCGTTATTGTGATCACATATTGTTCATAATAATAATAATAATAATAATAATAATAATAATAAATTAAATAAATAAATTTTATTTGTAATGCACTTTTTATTAAGGCAATCTCAAAGTGCAGTGTGCCAATTAATAAACATGATTAAGTCATTAGGTGATAGTGTGAGTATGCTGTCATGTCACTGAACACTGAGGATGTTAATTCAGGGCTGCCACAATGAGGTGATGCAGCCATGTGTCAGGGTGACCAGTCTCTCTGCATACTGAGGATGACTGGTGTCAGTCAAGGGCCATCACAGTATGATGATGCAGCCTGTGGAAGTAGAAGAGGTGGGAATGAGTTAAAATAAATGATAAACAGGATACAGTAACTTCTGTGAAGGCACACACATTTGAATGCATACGCAGGGCTGCCATTTATGCACTTTCAGTAATGCATGTTTTTAGGAATACCTGTGCTACAAGTGCACCCTGCCTACTGAAGTCAAGCAACCATGCTCTGGTGTCAGTCCCTGCAGCAGACATATACATAAAAGTGTAAATTTTAAAAGATTATTTAAATAAAAAGTCGAGCCACATGTCTCAATTCAAAGTCCCAAGTCAAAGTAAAGTTGAATTATATATCTGAGATAATCAAGAGATAATCAAGCAAGTCTCAGGTCATCTCAAGTCACGCTATTCCTCAACGCCTCTCTCACTCTCTACCTCACCCTCACTTTCTGTACGCAGCGTATCTGTGTTCCTAATAATAATAACTTAGTTTTATAAAGCGCCTTTCAAGATACCCAAGGTCGTTTAACAATTCATGTAGGCATGTAGGTGTATGTGTGTGTGTGTGTGTGTTGTGTAGGGGAGGGAGGGTCTAGAGGCCAAAGGCAACAGTGAAGAGATGTGTTTTAAGATGCTTTTTAAACAGGGCCAGAGATGGGGCTTGTCGGATGTGGAGGTGTAGTCTACTGCGGGGGATGACAAGAAGATACCTGTCAGCGGACTGCAAGGACCTTAGTGGGTTAGAGGGGTGAAGGAGGTCAGCAAGGTAGTGGGGAGCAAGTGCATGAAGTGATTTGTAGGTGAGGAGGAGAATTTTATAAGAAATACGGGATTTGACTGGGAGCAGTGAAGTTGCATCAGTATGGGGGTGATGTGTTCCAGCGCCTAGTGCCTGTAAGGACTCTTGCAGCACAGTTCTGATTATACTGCAGTCTGTCAAGGGTTTTGTTGGGCAAACCTGACAGGATGGCATTGCAGTAGTCCAAGCGGGATGAAATGAATGAGTGGATGAGGGTCTGTTACGGAGTTGGAGAGTGAGGGCCGAAGTCTTGAGATGTTTCTCAGGTGGTAAAAGGCAGACTTGGTGACGTTTTTTATGTGTGCCTGGAATGACAGAGTGGAGTGTGTGCCTGGAATGACAGAGTGGAGTCCAGGATGACACCCAGGTTGCGGACTTCAGTAGATGGAGTGATGGAACATCCATCCACCTCCAGATGGAAGTCACCAACCTCCTTAGGCAGTGGCGCTGATGTCACCACCATGAGCTCAGTGTCAGCTATACTGTAGACAGAAGACAGTTACCTAAACCTCTACAAAAGAAGAGATCTTCTGACAGAAGTGATGATGGGGTGAAGTTTTTACTTCTTTTCACTCTGCTTCACTGCAGCTGAAAAACAGATCAAGATAATTTGTTTGAATATTGAAATGAACAACTCTTACTCAATTCAGTTTTCCTATTCTTTTGGTTTACCAGAATTCAGAACAATCACATTTTTTTCACTTCAAGTAGGCTAGCCTGCATCTTTTCTCTGTTTTAAGATATCAAATCCTGTTTGTATGAACTACAATGCTTATTAGAGGGCTTTTTATACATTTTTAGATTAACATTTTTAAAGGAGGTTAATTTAAAGGAGGTTATGTTTTCGCCGCCGTGTGTCTGTCTGTCTGTGTACAACAAAACTTGAAAAGTACTGCACAGATTTGGATGAAATCTAAGGACAAAGTGTGTTTTGGGACAAGTAAAAACTGATTGGTGGTGATCGGTGATCCAGAACACAATCTGGAATTTTGATTGTCTGTGACCTTATCGCCTTGGTGGAGGTCTGGGCTTTCCGATTGCTTTTCTAGTGTTTTAGTGACATCATTTCAACTGAGTAGTTGCCACACAAAAAGTTCTCACTTGGCTTGTGCCATTCATTGTATACCATAACAAACATTACAGCCACAATTTTACTGTAGTGCTTAAATGCATCTACTCAGCGCAATCAGTTAAGCCCAATATGATTAAGGTTATGGTGATGATGACTATGATGGAGAGGAAGAATATGTAAGGGATAACGGCCGACGAGGTGTCCAGTTATTCATTTATAATTGTCTAGGTGGAATCTAGAACTCCGGCGACGCGCGCAGTGTCTTGGTTATTCCGCCAAGACAATTATAAATGAATAACTGGACACCTCGGAGGTCGTTATCCCGCTTATCTCCCGTATCTATCTATCTCTCGTATATTTGAAGAAGCGTATAAAACGTAAAAGAAATATGCAACTCAAATTTAAAAGAAGCTAACCTGTTCGGTTTGGGTACTACTTTCAGTTGAAAGTAGATCTACAAGGTTGCTTATTGTTGTTATAGTTACCATTCTGAAAGGCATTCATATGGAACGGTAATCAGTTATTAGATGAGTTTAGGGCTGCAACGATTAGTCGAATACGTCGACGACGTCGACTATAAAACGTAGTCGACGCAAAATCTTGTAGTCGCCTAGTCGTCATATTTATGAGGCTACATATAATTTGCATGTTAAAAGTTGATTTTCACTAATGCAGAGACGACCTGAAAGATTGCACTCGACTCTTTAGAACACTGCAATTCCCTGCCATTCCCTGCCGGAAGTGTTGGGGGCAGTAACCTGATCTTTCCACTAAGATACCTGCAATAAACATGAATGATGAGAAAAGCCCTGGGTCAATTTGAGCAAGACTGCTGGTAAATAGCTCGTAAACTTGAGACCGCTATTATTTCAAATCTATTATCAGGCAAAAATAAACTTTTGGATTCTGCTGCTGCTTCAGAAAGCACAATTTCAACATTAGCCTATGTAATGCATCAGAAGCAATGCAGATTGCGTCTCTGCAACTCTGCTGAACAGCAAAGCCTGCCGGTAGCCTACATTAAGCTAAAAGTTTTAAACATGAGCAAAGCACCTAGCTCGCTAATATGCTAGAAACTGGAAGGGTTTTCTTGTTAAAGTTTTCTTTGATCTAGGCTATTTAATTTTCAACCACAAGTAAAAACATACCTTAACACTGTGATTCCCAAGGTGCAGACGATAGGCGCAAGTAGCCTAGCTTAGCGATCGCAAGTTCACTTGCTCTGACAGTAACGTTACCACTCAAGGTAAACAAGACTGAACAGCTAAACAATCTTATAGTCTTTCAAAATCCCAGAATGTAACATCTTAAGCATGCAAAAACTCGTGTTGAATGAGGAATAAGTCCTATTTCATGATGAAGCGTGTGTGGACACACTGACAACCTTGAAAGAGAAAAATATCTTTTTACCGTTTTTTGCTCCCCAAAACAAGACGTGTGTGTGCCTATGGCAAGCCATTTTTACTACATATAGGCTTTCACAGTCAGGCTACTGGAAACACTGCATGTGATGGTGGTTGCAAATAAACACAATGCTCAATTTGTAAAGATGATGATGATAATATTAGAACAACAACAATAATAATAATAATAATACAAATATAATAATAATAATAACAATAATAATAATAATAATAATAATTGTTTTTGGCTTTTCCCCCTGATTTAAGTACTCTTTAGGGTAATTTTGAATAAAATCAAAACAATATTTAACTCTACTAAAAACTAAAAGAATAATCGATAATCGGTGACTAATCGAAACATTGATCTAAAGATTAGTCGACTACCAAAATAGTCGTTAGTTGCAGCCCTAGATGAGTTATTTTTTGGAACTACTTCCAAAGTAGCCGGTTATCTGGAATTAATGGCCACCTAGCAGCCAATCAGAGAAGAGAATGGCGTTCTGAAGGGAGATAAGCAACAACCAACCCCGTATGCTTTGCTTTAAAGCAGATATCTTTATAGAATAATATTTTGTATTGGATGGCATGTAGTCATATGAAGGGTTGATTACCAAAATCATAATTGCCACTAGCCATCTATAATGTGCATTCTGCAGTTCTAGATGGAAATTACCTCAAAATAAAAGAAAACCTATAGTTGCAATATGCCATTGCTCACTGCATGGCTATCAACCACCCAGCCCTACCACCTAAACCTACCAAACACATCAAAATAGTGCTGCATTAAAAACAAACAAACAAAAAACAACCCGCAACTCCCGCAATTTTCTCCAGCACCCACACTAGAAACAGGTTTGTTATTCTCCCCCTACTTACGAATTACCTTTACAAACTCAGCACGTCTTGTCCTAGTTCCTTCAACTACCTGGAATGCACTGATCTAGCACTTAGAAAAATACAGTGTGTTGTAGGCCAATCAACCCTTTGACATATCTGGTGTCATGAAACATTTCACGAAGACTGAATTGAACTGTGTTGTGAATTTCATCATTCTAACAAAGTATCTTGATACTGTGTTTCAACTACAGTGAAGCAGAGAGAAAAGAAGTGAGAACTACAGAGGTCTCAACTCTTGTATTTGCTCTCCTATTAACAAATAACATTCCCAGTAGGCATTTACTTGTATTGTGTTGTAGCTTGATTGTTATCCCTCTTTTGTAAGTCGCTTTGGATAAAAGCGTTTGCTAAATGCATATATGTAATGTAAATGTCATAATATGAATGTTCATGCGCAAAATACACTGAATGCACGCATGCATAGGACTATCTCTCTCTCTCTCTCTGTGCATGTGTGTGTGATGAGAGCAGTGAGAGGACGGTTACCTAGACCTCTACAAAAGAGGACCTTCTGCCAGAAGTGCAGCGTGATTATGATGGGGCTTGAATGGGTTGACCTCTGTAGTTCTCACTTCTTTTCACTCTGCTTCACTGTAGCTGAAACACAGTATCAAGACACTTTGTTAGAATTATGAAATTAACAACACTGTTCAATTCAGTCTTCGTGAAATGTTTCATGACACCAGATATGTCAAAGGGTTGATTGGCCTACAACACACTGTATTTTTTTAAACAAAAACAAGTACCCTAGTGACTTGTCATCTGAAGAGACGGCAGGTATTCAACTGGCAATTTACAGATAGAGCAAAATATTTTCTACTCCTTATACTCATGCTGCTTCACGCAATTCTAGAAAAATCAGGCCATACCCACTGTAGGAAACATAAGCAACGTGTAAGTCAGCCGCTAGGGGAGGTGTAGATTTCTAGGCTAATTCAATTCAATCTCTAAGAAATGTTTCATGATAAAAGATTGTCTCAATTTACAATCCCATTGTCTAAATATGATATCCAATTGTCTCTGACATCCACATGGATGAAAGAACATCACTTCTGACCAAACTCTCCAAAAACAAAACGACTAAATTATAAATCAAAAGTTGATCTGATCTAGAATGGGTAGGCTAATTTGCCACTTTCTATTCAAAAGTAACTGCCCTACTAGTACTAGCCTACATAAAGCACTTAAATTTTCTAAAAGCAATATTCTCTAGAAGTCTTACACATGCATATACTTGTTCTATCTACATCCATAATAATAATTGCATGACAAATTGGCTACACTGAAATGTACATGGACATGCATATTTTTCTGATGTTTGTACCAGCTAGGTCTAGCTAAAGTAACGTTAGGCTACTCACAATCTACTGGTAAAGCCAATGTGACTTAGACAGTAACCTCAGCCTATTGGCTTTTGCTCGTTAGCATACACTTTTTATCCAAGTATAATGCGTGCGTGCACGAGCAGATCACTCAATAACACAAAGATAAACTTTACTTTCGTGCTCACTGAGGAATGCAATGTGATTCCACGAAGTAGTTAGTTACTAACATGACTCACATTACCTAGCTAACGTTAGTCCAGTTTCTTGGCACTTCTGCTCACCGTAGCTAGTGGAGTCAACACAATGCTGCATGATTGAAGCAGCAAGCAAAGTTTTTTTTTTTCCTACACCAGCAAACAAAGTTATCCATAAAATATAGGCTACGTTAAACTATGTAGCTAACAGAATAGAAGTTTACCACGAAAATACAACATACCTTTTGGCAGACAAGTAAAGCACTCTCCATTCCTTGCATCTCCTTTCCCACCGTAGGCTCTGTTCAATAATGTCGATTGTTGTTTCTTTTTTTTGTTAGTACTAGCGCTGCAGCAGTTGGATTGACAGAAGGCTGCAGAATTTATAGTTTGAATAGTGTTTTAATTAGTTTCTTATTACCACTATTTTACATTTCGCCAGCACAGACAAGTAGCCTACATCTTGCTGCACCCTGTAGGAAGCCGCAGATCACTCGAAACACTCTGATTGGAACGCATTCGCGCGATTGTCAAAACAGCTGATCGGAACTTTTGGGGCATGACAGAGTGCTTTAGAACGTGTCGAATTCGATGTCGAATTTAATTTATAGTGACGTTAAAAATGGATATTTATATTGGTGACGTCAAAAATGGATATGGATTTCCCGCAGGCTGCAGTCAGACATTATTGAAATGAGGAGCGATGCAACTCACCGACAGCCAATGCGAGTGAAGCCGAGGTACTCTGAATGAAACGTTCTCCCGCTTACAATATGGCAGCGCCAACGACAACGATCTCAAACTTGGCCACAAACTAAAAAGTTAGGGATTCATGACTTCATATTTTTGAAATCGAGGTATCAGTGTTACTAACGACATCGGAAAATATTGGTTTTACACACAAAAAATACCTGTGTGTTGATGTACGATTTTCTACCAAGTACCTAAGTTAGCAACATGCTACCAACGAATGACAGCCCTGAGTCACGCCTCCTTAGCGACCTGAGTCGCTTGGATTTGTAGCTAGTCTGACTGGAGGGTTAGGCTGCTGGATAACGTAGTGATGCCTACTGCCACCGGAGCGACCTCTCTCGATTTAAACCACTTGTCAAAGCAAACAAACTTATCGACAGTCTCCACATATTTAACTGAACACAGGGATTTAGTTTCACTTTAACACTACGCCTAAAAGCCAAACGTTACCACCCGATAACCCGCTAGCTTATTAGCTGACGGTAGATCGCCTACCTTGTTAAGTGACGTTACTAACGTTAGTCGTTTTCCCATACGATTAAGCGCATTTCTCTTGAAGTGCACCTTAACTCATACAATTTGTAAACACTGTAAGGCATACAGGATCGCTACTGTAGTTGGATATTATTTAGTATACATCTGATAGATTACGCCAAAATTATAAAATGTAGGATTAGCTGTTGAGAAAGCATTAAAAGACAGTGCTGAAAACGGTCACTTTTGTATTGGTTCTGATAGCTTCTGGAGGCTTTCTGCCTCCAGTTGCAGTTTATAGAATGTTAGAACACGGAATGTTTACAAACACAGAAAGGGTCTATATGTGTTGTGTTGTATATGTTGTGTCGTATACAATATTCCGTTGGCACAAGTATGTAGTAACTAATGGATGGGTGACTTGAGTAACAACCCTGATTGATTACAAGGGAAAGAGAACCTGAATCATGTTTGTTATGCCTAACACTTTCTCAATGACTCATATATTATATGGGAAAAAACTGGCTAATATGAATAAAAATGCTTTATATCAGAAGTGTATTGTCAATTTATGTGAAATGTAGTCATATTCCAAAAGCCATGAGTGAGTGAGTCCCCTAACCCTTTTGTAATGTGTGAAATTTTCATAGCTTGTCTTATAATTTTATCTTATTATCTTATATCCTTCCCGCTCCATGGGTGAAGCGTCGGGCGGTGCCCATCTCCGTTTCCCTAACCCAAAGCCACATAGCCACACAGGGCAGTATGACTACAGTGGGGGGCTAGTCCTCTGGTAGCACCATGACACACATTTGGGCTAGTCAGTTATTGAAGCATCAAGTTCACCTTTTAATACAGTACATTTAGAAAATTGGTCTATTTATAGAATGTATGACAGCACCAGTTTCACTGATTATTGTGGAAGCTATGTCATTGCAGCAAACACAACATGAACTTGTAGTCCTTGCTTTAGAAGTATACTGTAGGCTCAGGCTATACATAAATCTACAGTATATGCACAAATTCCATGTACAGTACACCCTCATGCAATACCAGTGTATAAGGTAAGTTGCTGTGACAATAAGGCCTATGTGCTACAGATGTCTGTGTGAATCCCTGCATTCTTAAATCAACTTATCAAAATATCAAATAACAGTTCATGCTGTAACTGAGTTGAATTACCACTTTTCTCACTTGTGTGCAGCAAAGGAGCCTTTATCTAAGTTTAGCAATTGAGTTGGTAAAGCAAAATATTCCTGTGGCCTGCCAGTAGGCGAAAACACCCACTGTCCCCTGTAATTATGCAGCGGAACTGCTGCTTTGCAAAGCTATATTGAGCTCAAATCCTCGCCCAAAGAATGACAGCTTAAAGGTACAGTCAGCAACACTCAACGACATTGACAATGTTTATGTTTATATTTCTGTTGTATTTTTTTTCACAATATTGAGCAACAAAGGGCCAAGGACCAATCAGAGCACGATGCAGCTCACCTTTGGTCAGTGGTTCAGTGCGAAACCCTACACAATAAAATCAAATAATAATAATAATAAAAAAAACACACACACACACACACACAAAATAATGTTTGGATGTTTCCTGTTTCACAGAGCAATGGCAGCATAAGAAGACTTGTTTTTACAATTTGCTCAGATAATAGAGTTAGTAGATTATGAGCACATATTCACTAATGTTTTAAAAAGTGTGTGTGTGTGCTGTGTGTGTGTGTGTGTGTGTGTGTGTGTGTGTGTGTGTGTGTGTGTGTGTGTGTGTGTGTGGAGGGAGGGGTGGAGATCAGTACCAAATCTATTACAACACTATTACAACAATGTGATCCTTTTTTATTATTTTATGATAAGTGCAACATAAGGGGATAATGCAGAAGCAACACCCTAAAATGTTGTAATTGGGAGATGGACTGATAGGCCCTCTTTTGTATCTATGTTTTCAGTTCACAAAGGACTGAGAGATGAGGACTTGTTTCAGGCCAAAATCGAAGTTCGAATACTATAGAGCAACACCAATATAAACACTGGAATGAAACTTGTTCCAAAAGAAAAAGGGAGAAAAAAAGTGAAGTTGAGTGTAAAAATATGGTATAATCTGTCCAGAATAACCCACTCCTGAAAAAAAGAAATGCCTTTATTATTTTTGACATAAATAGAAAATTTGGCAGGTAAACTGATTTTACCTTTTATCGCTGCCTCTGTTTGGAGTTTCTATTGCCTGAATAGCTGTACCAGAGATTGGTGCCATTTCTGCTAGACATTTAGCTATTAGAATGCTGGATCTCGAAAAGTTGTTTTTCAAGTACCTCTGCTCACAACAGGACAACACAACCACCAATCAGAGCAGAGGACAATTCCGCTCTTCCTGATGTGATTGGCCCAGCCAATTTGGGGGGATCCAGCGTGCAGTCAAATCAAAAGTTGCTTATTGTCCTGGCAGTGTATTACATTGGTTGCTGCTAGGGCCGTCTTGACTCTTAGGCTATTAGACACAGGGATTAGAAATAGAGAAAACAAGATGGCAAAACAATGTAGTTAGAAAAATGTTCTTGAATAAATCAAGAAACGTCTGGATGATATTCTTTTAAACTATAAAAGCACTCCAACCACTCAGACCTAAAATTCCAGATGGTGTTCCGGATCACTGATCATTACCAAAATGTTCCTTGTACTAATTCACCTTAAGTCTAATGTTGAATTTATATAAAGTCTATTAGTCTATGGTGGTTCAATGCCCTCATACATATTTTGAGTCTACACTTAATACAGAGAAACCTATCTCTGACATTGTTGACATAGCTACAGTTGTACTACAGACATCACTTTATCTAATCTGGTTGTTGACTGTTTTAGACACAGTTGACATCATGATTTGCAATACATGGCACATAAAAATAGTGACATGAAGATGTAAAATAATTCTTATGACTAATTCCTCCAATGCCAACTATAGTTGTTTTACATGAACGAATGGGTAGGTTTTTTTGCTTTCTCTATCTCCGTCCTCTATGGTGTGATCTGATACACTGCACCTTCTGATCACTTGCCACAGTACCAAGTGTATACTTTGATTGATTGTGGGAAGCATTTTGAATATGGGCAATTCCAGCGTTATGGACGTGACATTTTCGTGCATTATTGATGAACAAAAGGCCAGATAACCTCTGCAAACCTAGCAGTATTTCACAATTTTTTTTTCATATTCTTCTGCAAACTCCATGGCTGAATACAGACAAACAGAAAAAAATAATATCATGATTTGCATCATAAGAATATGAGCCTTTCAATTTGCGTTATGGACGTGACGAAAAACGGACAAACTTTTGAGAGAGCGTAGTTTTTGCTGTGAAGTGTGTGAAATTTCTAGAGAAATGTAAATATTACTACATTCATACCAAACAGGACACCTCAGTAAAGACAGAGAAAGACTTAATTTCAAATGTAAATATAAAAAAAGTTGGTTTTCATTGGGAGACATGGCGTTATGGATGTGACGTTATGGACGTGACGTCTGGAAAAACCCTCCAAAACGATACAAAACAATTGTGAACGGTGGATGTTAACCTGTAACAAGATAAATAGTAATATAACAATGAAAAATAACTGATAGTATTGCAGCTTTGTGTGTGTTATCACCCACTTATGCCCATTATAAGCCCCTCCATAGACTTACATTATAGCTGAATAGGGTAAAAATTTTAACAGATATCCTTTCGAAACTTGCTCAGTTGAATATTTACATCGAGACAATACTTCTTTGTATTGGAAGTTTTCTGAAAGAAATTGTATGTCCATGTAGGTGAGACTTAAAGTTTTAAGGTGAGGTTTACTTTTTCGTGGAATTGCCCATATACATAAATATATTATTTTAGCTTTTGTTCCCTATTATGGATCACTTTGAAACCATCTATGGTGTTCCTCAAGGATCTATTATCGGGCCATGTATTTTTTCCAGAATAGGTTTCTTCTTGTAATTTTCTTGAATAAATGAATGGCTCTAAGAAACACTTAACCTTAACCCTAGATCCAATGAGACCCATTAGACCATTGAAAGGGGTTCAGCTTGTTTCACGAACTGAACGTATGTATCAATATGTTAGGAAGGATTAGCAATACCATAGCACTGATAAGTCAAAAATGTTTCCCATGTGATATCACTGTTTCAGAGCTCTACACCATTGGGGAAGAATATGAAATGTGGTTAGATCTCTTTTCTGTCTCTTGCAACATTACTTAATACATTTGGAAGGATTTTTAATAGGGAATATCTATGGCCTTGAGAGAGGTGCTACTCTAGTGGCTCTCTGTTGGCTCTTAGGATGGGGCTTGAACATGCTGCAGTAGTGAATAGCTTAAGAAATGCTTTTAATCAGACCCAAAATTGCTCTTCCATAAATATGATTTGCCCAAACAACCCTGCATTGAGTCCGGCCCATCAGGTGACCTCAGGAACGCAGAAAAACATCACGTGGCAATGGTACGATACGCTCTCAAGATGCAGGGATGCATTGTGCTGCTGCTTGTCACCTCTCTGTTACCCTGTGCCTCCTTCTTTCTAATGGTCTCCAAGGATATAATGCCATTTGGTCCACACAGACTCACAATAGCAAAAGTGAGATTCGTTAGATAATTGATGCATGTGGTTCACCAACATTATTGCTATAACAAAATAACCAATTGAACCAGAAGGAGGCTGATAGAAATCTGAGGCATATTGCAAAGCTCAATTTACTGTCATGTGTGCATACTGTATCTGACAAATGCTCCGTGAGTAATCTGTCAGAGAAGATAGGTAAATTCGGGGGGCATGGAGCGGCCATCGGTCAATAGCAAAGAGACGTCTCGTGCCCTATCTGTCATGTGTCGCTCTATTAGTGGGGCCCGCCCCACAGTTTGAGAAACGCTGCATTAGAATATTCAACCCATCTTTGCATTTGCCGCATTTACATATTTGTGCTTTATTGTGACTGATATCTATGATACAATACTTACTTCAGCTAAGGTTAAACATATCCATATCCTCAAGTCATACTTTGTCATTACGTCAGCTTTTTGCCTAAAATTGTGATAATATAGTGTTCTCCCAAACCTTGCCTCCAAATAAAGCTTATGAATCACAAATGTTTTGGAGGACTATGTGCCAATTTTGTATGCAATGTGCACTTATATTGCGGTGACACTGTTAATAGCCTACAGTACTTCAGTTCTGTCATCTTGTGAAAAGGGCTGAGTGTGATGCTGTACTATCTGATGAAATGTTGCCACCTGCTGGATGGCTTGAGGAGAAATAACTTACAAAAAAGAATGCCAGAATGCTTTAATAGACCTGTTTAATAAGCATAGTTGTTAACTAAGTTAGCCATTCACTCAATTGTTTAACTGGAGGAGAGGTGGGAAATAAGTGTATTTCCCTAAATGGTGGTGGCATTTCACTTTAAACCAGTGTTTCTCAAACTGTGGGGCGGGCCCCACTAGTGGGGCGCAGACACATGACAGGTGGGGTGCGAGACATCTCTTTGCAATTGACCAATGGCCACACCATGCCACCCAAATTCACAGCTTGTCAGATATGCACATAACAGTCAATTGTTACTGTGATGGGGGGTTCGGGGATTTTAGACAGAAAATATGTGGTTTGTAATATTCCAATAAAATAATAACACATTTCTTTCCAAACTCAATACAGTTTAGCCTACACAAAAATAAATCTATTTGTGTTTGGTGGTGCTCACATCAAAATAAAGTTAAGCTAATCAAATAAGAATATCAATAACCTGTTTAGTGCCTGTATGGTTAAAACAATGTAGAGAGAGGTTAATTCATGGGGATGCATTTTTTTCATCACTCTACTTTGTCATGGACTCATGATTTGACTATGATTCAATAGGTAATGTTTAGCAATATTAAAGGATTAATATATTTAAGGATTAATATTGAGGATATTAAATGGGTGAGATTAGGCTTATACTCAGGAAATTACTGTAAAGCTTGTCCAAAGTGATTCATAAGCACTGTAATAGTGCACCCACACTTGTGCAGTTGTCTAAATTGCAATGGTCTTGTTAATTATTTGGTGACGTAATATTCGTATTAATCATTGTTGGTTGATCGTATGTTGTTTAGATCAATCACATCTTGTATGAGGGCAGAATCAGGAAAATCCACGGCAATTACTCCAAAACAGGATGCATTTGGAGAGTCATTACGAAGACTAGTCTTCAGATATTCACTAAGCCAAGGGTTAATTTGTCTTGCAATACCTTCTGGATTTTGATTATCATCAAACAAGCCTCTATAACCACCTGTGCCACTTGAGTAATTTAGTATCAGCTTGCCCTTCCCACATTCATCCCCAGCCTCTTTCAAATGTGTCTTAATTTTCGTCTTTTTTTCATCTATATTATTGACCTTGTAGTCATTATTGTCATCAGTACCATGGATTGGAAGACCTACATGTAGGTGAAAATCATTTTTTTGTATGAAAACACTCTTGCCTCGAACATCACCCATTGAAGGAATATCTGGTCCAAACCATGTTGCCATGTTTTTCTCCTCAAGGAGAGTTTGAACATGTGTTTGCACCATTGTTTTACTCACAAGAAACTTTTCTGGTTTTATCCTTATAAGAACAGCTTCATTCTTGTGAGACTTCAGAAATTCACTGCCAGTGCTTAGCACCTCCGGTAACTGTATATCAAACATTATAAAAAAAATACACAGTTGATGCTGTCAGAAGCTTATGATTGACACATGATGATTCACACACCACACATTCTCCTCAACTCATTCATGCATAAAATTGTGTGGGTTCTTCTGCCATCTCTTGAAAAGGGCTGAGACTCTCAAATGGAGTGTGATGCTGTATCATACAATGTAATGTTGCCACCTGCTGGGTGGAACTGAAGAGAAAGAACTCACAAAAAGAATAGCAGAATGTTTTCATTTATTAGACCAACACACGTGTTCATCATGATAAGTTCAGTTGGCTACATACTGTACATACAAACAGCTCTTGGTGCAGATTCAAAGACAAATCACAGGTGACATCTAATGTGGTACTGTAGTTTCATCATTAAGCATAAAGTTGTGTAAGTTGTCTCATGACTTTATTTTATCAGTTTGGTTTATTTGATGTTTTGATGTTTGGTTCAATCACACTTTCGTTGAGGGCAGATTCGGGAAAATCCATGATATTCCAAAACAGGATGAAGATTTACACTCAGATAAGACCAAGAAAGTTGATTTCACTTGCTACTTTTTCTAGAAGAAGATGTAGTTTCCATGCCATGCCAATTGAAAAAGTCAGACTAATGACCTCCTATTTTTCTTATTTGTTCTTGTCTGCTTCCAATTATGTTCTGTACTGGGCAGCCTTTTAACATCATCCCATGTCCCTATATGTAATTCTTATGTTGTTTCATTGTTACTTTGTTTTTTGTTTGTTTTTATTTCTAGCTCTATTGTCCACCACCATTGGGTGTTGTTTGTCTTTATTTCTCGTTCTATTGTCCACCACCACTGGGTATTTTGACTTACTTTTATTTAGTTCAATCACACTTTTTACGAGAGAAGATTCAGGAAAATCCATAGCAATTATTCCAAAACAGGATGCACCTGGAGATTCCTTACGAAGATTTTTGTTCAGATAGTCTTCTAACCAAGGGTTAATTTGATTTGCTACTTCTCGTGGAGTTAGATTTGGTTTCCCTACAGGAATGCCTGTGCCACTTGAGTAACTCAAAATCAGCTTTCCCTGACCACAGCTCCTCCCAGCCTCGTTCAAATGTGTCTTGATTTTGTTCTTTTTGTCATCAACATTACTGACCTTATAATCCCCACTTACATCAGTATCAATATCGATGGGAATGCCTAGTGTAAATTCTTTTTTCTGTATGAAAACAATCTTGCCTCGAACCTCACCCATTGTTGGCATCTTTGACTCAAGCCATGTCGGAATGTCTTGATTATCGTTAAGGAGTTTTTCAACGTGTGTTTGCACGCTCACTTTAGTATTTATGATTAGTTTTTCCGGTTTTATCCTTAGAAGAACAGCCTCACTCTTGTAAGACTTCAGAAAGTCTCTGACAATTTTTAACACCTCAGGTAACTCTACTCGCTGTGAAATCGGTCCATGCACAAGCTTGAGCTTGTTACTGATGATTTCAGCCCTAACCCTGAGATCCAGATAGCGTATGCCTGACTCAAGTTGAGCCTTCAGTGGACAGTTTTGACATTTCGCCCACCCTCCACCGTGAAGAGCCATGGTGTCATGGGTGCCAGGGATGGTGATGTCTGAGATTAATTTGTTGTTGCTGATGTCTTTCATCCACTGTTTGGGATCTGCTGATGCCTGGTCATGAAATGTTCTGTTGGAGAAATGTTTCCTTTTAAACAGGTAGGCCTAAAGGTGTTATAAGTCTTTATAAAAAGGTGCCACAATATCTATAAAAACAAATTTTGCTTACTGATTGCTTACCAATTTATTTACAGTACTACTAAGTATGTCACTGATGTAATCTGTGATGCTAAACACATTGACATTTCCCATCAATAAATACATTAGCATGTTTCCCAGATGTTACATACGTACTTACATGAGCAGCGAGGCAAAAAGGGCTGCCCGAATCAAGCCGATGCTCATGTTTGGGCCTTGCTACATTCAAGAAAAAAAAGTGACATGAATTAATTGGGGGGGGGGGGGGTCCCAAATGTATCTTCTGACATGGCATATGCACATAGAAACAACATTGTAGGCCTCTGCATCCCTTTATGAATGAGTCTGGACACATTGACACATACATTATACACCTGTTTTAGTCTTATGCTAGATAATTTTTCTAAAAGAAAATGTTCATATAATTTATTATTTTGAAGGGAAGCTGGGTTTGCATCCCCGAATTGTGGAAGGACTTTGCAGTCCTTACTGCAAAGAAAACATAGCATAACTTCCGTAATGACTATTACCAATAAAATGCACCCAAAAGGTGATATCAAAGAAAGTCCCGTGTAACTTCATCTGTAAGAGTGTTTTATATTTTTTTTCAGGAAAATGATTGATCCATTGTAGTGAAAAAGGAAAACAAAAACTATTCTATACCACCACCATTATGTTTTAAAATATGCACCTCTTGAAAGTGGTTTTGAGTTATATATTTTTCCTTTCCAGCTATCATTTTTGCAATAAATTTTTTTCTTGATATTTGTGGTAGTGGTATTTACTGTTACATAGATTATTCTGGAAGGACTTTAAGAAAGGCTCTCTAATCTACCTGCTATTAAAGTCTATAAGAGAACAGCTTACCTCTTTACTCCTTGAAATTATTTTCAAACGTCTTCAAAATTCTGCAGTTCTGAACAGTGAAGAACAGTGAACATCTTCTTCTTATATACTTGATTGTTCTCCAACAGGATGACCCCAAAAACCCAAAATGCAGGGGACTAAGAAAGCGGTTTACCAAGAAGGACTAATTTCGTAATGCATTATGCAACTCTGCGTCCATCACACACCTATTTTCTCTTGCAACAGTTAACGAACTCTTACTCAACAAATGACAGTGCAAGTAAGTATAACAACAACTAACCTGTTGAATTTAGGTAGGTACTATTAAGTAGCCTAATCCAGTAAGAAATAATATCTGTGTGGTATTTCTGCCTATACAGTGTCCTCCAATGCAAGTCAAACCAAAAGCATTAATGAGTTCAGTTTCTTTAGGTTTCTAAGATGGTAAGTATAGAAAATGAGTGAATAAGAAGCCCCAATGAATGACACTTTGCATTCACACTCCCATACAGGGGCGATCCTACCCTTTTTGGTGCCCTAGGTGCACCTTATCTGGCGCCCCCCCCTAAAAAAAATAAATAAAAAAATAAATATATATATAATAACATAAAAATGATGCAGCACGCCTCATCATACTATCATGGCCTTGAACAAGAGGATAAAAATAACAAACCAAAGGTATTGCTGCTAATTTCCATTTTTTTCTATTTTTTGCTAAACTCTTATGGTACTTATGGTTGCTATTAGTTACTCTCTGCATGTCTATCTGCTACAGCAAAGGAAAAGATCTGAACCCCAAACCCCTCCCCTTTCTTGTGTGTGAGACTTCAGCACTGAAGTCTGAAAGCAGGCAAACCTTTAGGGATTTGGGGTGCTCACTTTCTGCAAATGGGTGATAGACTAGACAACTCTTCTGTTCAAATTATACCATAATGTGTAGTGATTTTTTTTTTTTTTTTTAGTTTTAGTTTTAGAGCTCTTGGTTATTGGATGGAACTCCAGCAGATAACTAAGCCAAGTTTATAACACGAGATATATTTCCCTTGTCAAAATGCAAGTCATCTTTACACTGAAATTGAACCCCCTTATTTTCAAGTAAGTACATTACAAGTGGTGCCAATGCGTCTGGTTGTCTACTTTAATTTGGTACCAAATTCCTCCATTTTAGGCGCAGATATACCCATACTAAAGCTTCCCAAAGACAATGAAGCAAAACCGCTTCACCCGCGGCTGTATTTTTAGGCGTTCGCGTGCGCAAAAAAGGAAACAAACAAAAAAAACTTTGGGTCCGCGATGCCCGCGATTTTGTAACACGTGCACATCTTCTTACACGTTTCAGCATTTTATTTGTTGGGTCTTGCTATCGATTGACAACTTAGAGTTTCGCAACAGTAAACTAAACTATTCTAACCATAAGTTTGAAGGGGTTTAGGCTTAACTGCTGATCAGATATTTTCAACTATGAACTTGCCTTTAGATTTGAAACACATACAGTAGTTCTTTGATGTGGGCACTGCTTTGTTTTTGTGAGAAAATAGTTCACCTTCATTCTACAATACACTGTATTTAGTCTTAGAGCAGGGGTTCTCAAACTTTATCTGACCAGGCGTTGACACCATCATGAAGACAATTCTTTTTAAGGACCACCCTTGATCACAAAAAAGTTGGAGTTCAGATAATTCTAAGGGCACTGACAGGTTGGCCCAAAGAAAATTATTTTTTGTCATAAGGCCCAACATTTCGAGCAGCACCCATGGATATAGAGGTCCCCTTTGTCTTTTAAGTAGCAAGTATAATGCTCCAGTTCCATTGTGTCATTCAGAACAGTTTTAGACACATTAATTGTCAGCGGTGCATCTTGGTTTCAGTTGAGGTACATGCCACTTTTTGGCTCTGTATGATATTATATTCCAATGCTTTATTAGAGATGGGGTCAAGTGTTCCATCTGGATCAATGGCAAAAAGGTATGACATTGGAGTACATTTCAATTGAATCTACATTGAATTATTAGCACTACTGCATTCTAAAAAAGTTTTAGTTCTTTACATTTCCAAAATACATGAAGAGGTGATCCTGTAGGCTACAGGTCTTACAGTGATGACATTCTGAGGTCACATTTGGGCACAAGTGGACTGACACATTATGCAACTCTGCATCCATCACACACCCATTTTTCTTAGTGCAACAGTTAACGGACTCTTACTCAACAAATGACAATGCAAATAAGTATGACAACTGGTACAATTAAGGTTTAGAATTAAGAAGCCTAATCCAGTAAGAAATGATACTCCAATGCAAGTCATGTTTTTTTTGTTACAAAAACTGGCAGGCAAGCAGAGAAAATGAGTAAAAAATAACAGGCCCCAATGCCATTGAATGATCAGCTATTTTGCAATAATTAAGCATTTTATTTGTTGGGTCTTGTTATTGGTATTTTTACCCATGCCAAGTTTTGGTTAGGCTAGCCCACGTAATAATGGTTAGGAGTAGGTAAGAACGGCATAACAAAATATCAAGGGATAAATCATAGAGTACTTACTGCTTAAGTATACTGGAATAACACTGGTTACATTTATTACAGTTATAATCTGATCAACATCTCCTTCCTACAATGCAGGCATAAATTTGACCTCTGGACTTTTACAGCCAATTAATCAATTAGACAATTAACAGCCCTACCATTAGATAGGAAACACAATTTCAGGCATGATATTTCAATGTTTGCTGATGTACCCAGTACTCAGTCTCAGTCGTCTAAACAGAACTTAAACCATACCAGATACTTTTACAGCACATCATGGGCTTTAAAATAAACTCAAATGTCTACTCAAGAGAAAAGGCCTTCAATGTGGAATGAATGTCCCACAACGAATACTTTGAGTTCGAGTCCAATTTTCGGTGTCAATCATTCTTTTTCATCCTATAGATACCCCAGAAAAGGGACTGAAAGTGTGAAATACTGGAATACACCTTCATTTATATTACTGTGCTGTAATTGTGCAAGACAAGTGATAGAAGGATTCTTCATTCACCCTGTTCTGAGTCATTCATTCCCCAGCTTCATATTCACTGGCACAACCTCATTGTCCTCTTCACAGGTTTGAGAGGGTTTTAGTGTGTCCCGATATCAAAATCTGAAAGGCTCGGTTGTTTAGGCTGCTGTTTTTTTTTTTAAACATTATTATTTATATAGCCTATCTTTACAAGTTTTTGTTCAGTTTGTAACTTTTCAAAGGCCTTTCTTTACAGGTATTCAGTGCAAAACCTGCTACAGGCCCTTGATAGTTTGCTATAGGGCCTGTACAATGTAAGAAATGATTGGCAGTCAAAACTTTCATCTCCATTATTGCGTGAATAAACTTAAGAAAATAGTTTCAGAAAAGAATAAAAGTTTCACTACCACATCACACAAACAAACAAACAACAAACACACACCACACATGGTCCTCAACTCATCCATGCCTAAAATTGTGTGGGTTCTGCCATCTTGGGAAAAGGGCGGAGACTCTCAAATGTGTGTGATGCTGTATCATCTGATGGAATGTTGCCACCTGCTGACCTAACTTAAAAAAAAAAAAAAAGAATGGGAATGGGAGAATGTTTTCCATTTATTAGACCAACACACGTGTTCATCATGATAAGTTCAGTTGGCTACATACATACAAACAGCTCTTCGTACAGATTCAAAGACAAATCACAGGTGACATCTGATGTGGCACTCTAATTTCATACATTAAGCAAAAAGGTTTGTATGTTGTCTCATCACTTTATTTTATCACGCTTTGGTTGATTTGATGTTTAGTTCAATCACAATTTCTTTTAGGGCAGATTCAGGAAAATTCATAATATTCTAAAACAGGATGCTACAACAGTTTATATGCAGGTACCTATGCAACCAAGAGGTAATTTCACTTGCTACTTTTAGTAGAGTTAGATGCAGTTTCCCTTACCTCACTCACGTCAGATGAAGCGCTACGCGCGTTAATCTGATATTCAGCGATAGACGAGATATTTCAGGAGCCAGAAATCCTTGAATCTAACTGGGCAAACGGCTTGTCCATCAATTTAATTGACGTACACTGCAGCCAACCACATCGAAACCAACCGATGACGCTGGTTACGTTTGTTGGATTGGTTGGATTCAAAACAGTTGCTTATTCGCTACGTCACACCCTCTACAGCAGCTAGCTTCCCTGATTGGTCCGGTTAGAGAATAATGGCTTGAAATCTCTCTGATGGGCTTCAACATCAGATCGTTGCGCGTAAGTGCCTTACGAAAGTTACGTAGCGCATGATCTGACGTGAGTGAGGTAACAGTTTCCCTAGAGGAAACTTGTAACTTTTCTTATTTGTCCTTGTCTGCTTTTAATTATGTTCTGTACTGAGCAGCCTTTTGACATCATCCCATGTCCCTATATGCTATGTTGTTTTTTAAAATCTTTATTTCTAGCTTTACTGTTCAGCGCCCCTGGGAAACTTGAACTTTTAGTACGTTTTTTTAGAAATTTCATTTAGATCAATCACACGTTCTATGAGGGCAGAATCGATAAAATCCATAGCGATTATTCCAAAACAGGGTGCGCCTGGACTGTCCTTACGAAGATTTTCTTTCAGATATAGCCTTTCAACCAAGAATTAATTTCCATTGCTATTTTTTCTGGAGTTAGATTTAGTTTAGCTTTAGTAAGGCCTGTGCCATTGACTAACTCAAAATCATCTTATCCTTACCACATTTCTCCCCAGCCTCTTTCAAATGTGTCATAATTTTGTTCCTTTTGTCATTAATGCTATTGACTTTATAATCCCCACTTTTATCAGTATCAACATCAATGGGAAGACCAAGTGTAAATTCATTTTTCTGTATGAAAACAATTTTGCCTCGAATTTCACCCATTGTTGGAATCTCTGTTCAACACCATGTCGGAATGTCTGGATTAACATTAAGGAGATTTTTAACCAGCTCTTGCACATTCACTTTATTATTCTTGAATTGTTTTTCTGGTTTTATCCTTACAAGAACGGCCTCATCAAGACTTCAGAAAGTCTCTGACAATATCTAACACCTCAGGTAACTCTATTTGCAGTGAAATCTTTCCATGCACATTACAAGCTTGGGTATGTTATCTTCAGCCCTGACCCTGAGATCCAGATAGCGAATGCCTCTCTCAAATTGAGCCTTCAGTGGACAGTCCTGGCAGCTCACATAGCCTTTGATTGGCCAAGGCCAAATGCAACCGTGAAGAGCCATGCTGATGTCTTTCATCGACTGTTTGGGATCTGCTGATGCCTGGTCATGAAGTGCTCTGTTGGAGAAATATTTTCATCAAGTTAAGGGTTAAACAGTTAAAGGTGTAAAATGGTGCCACAATATATTGCAAAGTAGCTGCTATCTAATTGAAGGAGAAGACAGGAGCACACTGATAGAACTTGCAGTCTTTTTATTTGTGCAAAATTTACTAACGTTTCAACATTTCTATCTTCGTCAGAGTCATCTAGCTGCTATATAATTCTTGGTTTACTGATTGCTTACTCATTTATTAACAGTATTAACAGTAATAAGAATTAACATAATAATTTTCTACCAATTAACACATTTGCATAATTCCCAGATGTTGTACATTGGATATTGTCATACTTACATGAGCAGTGAGGCAAACAGGGCTGCCCGAATCAAGCTTATGGCCATGTCTGGGTCTGGCTAAATTCACAAAGAAATAAAAGTCACTAATGAATGGTGTGTGTGGGCTAAATCGACATGAGATAACCCTTTCCTTCCTTTGAAGAGTTACCTTTCACATACAGTAGTTACTGATCATTGCTGAAACTTTTAGCATAATTAAAAAACACGAAAAAAAAAAATTGTTTACATGCTTCTTTATGTTTTAAACAATTGCCTAATTTGCGAAGACTTACATCCTGAATATTTTCTAAACTAACTCTCTTAAGAAGAGTTCTTTAGTATTCCTGTGGTTATAGTGTCTTATAAGAGAACGACTTACCTTCTTTTCCTCTTGTCATTATTTTCAAAGGTCTTCAAAACTCTGCAGTTCTGAACAGTGTAGAACACAGAACATCATCTTCTTATATAGCGTACTTCGGAAAAAGAGTGTGTCCAATTTGTTATCAAATAGAATAAAGGAGGTGCAGATGAGGGTCAAAATAGCAAAGGACCGGCACTGGCTATGCATGGGTGCAAGAAAATTGTGAAATGTGCAGAAATCTTCTCTCTCTCCCCCCCAGTATAATTATCTTTCTCATCTGTGTCAACATTAGATGATTCCACAACTTGCCAAAAACCCTACGCAGCAGCATTCCCTGGAGACTCTTTACAGTTGTTAATCAGTGCGCATTTCCTACCGAGCCATCAGGTTCTGTAATGATCTCCGTTGAGTTTCTTGTTTCCCTGTATGAAGTAGCGCCATGATATTGTCTGTAATCATTCATAATACCAATAAATTCAAATTTGGGGCTTTGGAAAACACTTTAGGTACGTCCATGAACTTAATTAGCGTGCTAACAGACTAGTTCAAGTGAATAGCAAGTAGGCTAACATAGCAACAGTATGCTAAGCAAACCGTTAGACTTCGCTTAAACGTAATATTTTGCGCTAGCCTTTGTTTATTTTTGGTCTGTCAACTTAAACTAATCTCAGCAACATTGCCCAGCTGGTTGTCATTCAATGAAACACCACTTCTCAATTTTTTAAAAATTACGTTAGCTAGCTCGCTATAATTTGTAGTACAATGCAGCTGCCTAACCTGAATTAAACTTCTGCTACAAATACGAACTATAACAACTTACATTACTTGGCTTGAAATGATGATAGGCAGTTGTACAACATGATAAATACATCATCACCTGCGGCTTCGTGCATACGAACAACACACAGTGATGTTATTCTGCTTAACTGAATATCTCTAACACGCGCATCAGTGACTTTTTTTTAGTCTTTTTAATTAATCACAATCAAGAATACCCCATGACAATAACCATCTATAAGCGCAGTATGACAAAAAACAGGCAGGGGCGGATAGGACATGCAAGGTCTAAAAATGAAATAAATCTGCAGCGCTGAATCAGCGGATTTTTCAGGTCCTTCAACAGCTGATCGCATACGAGGACCAAGAGGGGGCATGGCACACGCACCCCTTGCGCAGAGGAGACGCCTAGAAGTGTACTGTGGAATGTAGAACACGGCTCATGATCGAGAAGAGCCGGGGCGAACACTTTCCTCTTCACCATTATGACGTATCATGTCTGTATTTACGTCACGTGTTATTAGGCTACTTACAGACTGAGGTTAGGCATAAAATAAAATTTTGCAGAGCATAAGGTTGGTTTTATGTCAGCTAGACTGAATAATACCATGATTAATTATGCCATTTAAGCCATCATCGGAGCCAATACCATCACCACCAGGTAGGCTGCTTGAAACTATAATTGTGTTTTATTTTTCATCAGAAATAGCCTGTAGAATGTTATTAGGCTATTATAACAGGGTAATAGTGCACAAAAAAGATGAACGTAGTAACATAATATCACACGCTAAAACAGAAGAGAACAACAACACATGGCATCAGATAAAGTGCACTTCTTAGCCACACTATTCTCCGCAGATAAAAGCCAGGTTGGAGAAAGCCAGGCTGCCAGCAGCAGTGACAGCAGGAGGGATGTTCCACCTTCCTGCTCAGGCATCTCCAGAGAGCTCACTGCTGCAGCCTCCACCTCCACCCAGCATGGGGTAGGCAGGGTGGACTACCACTGCAGGCAGGGGGAAACCCAGGGAGACGTCCCACCCCCATGTCCACCTCCACCAGCCCTCCCTGTGAAAAGCAAAAGAAAGAGGGACTATAGGGGTGCAACATCAACACAGCCCTCAGTCCCCACAAAGGTGGGTAAAATAGCCTCAGGTGTGGGTGAGCGTGATCATCATAGAAAAGTGGCTAAAAGTCGCAGAGGTGGAGACAGGGATGATCCACTTGAAGGACCATCTTCCACCCACCAGCGGTTGCCAAGGCCAGCACCACTGCAGATGCCCACCCACAGGGTCAAAGAGGCAGAACAGGAAGGGGCTCAGAACCCCAAAACACCTCTTGCAACACAGAAGAGGAAGATGGGAGAGAGAGGGAAGATAAATTCCTCTGTCCAGGTGGAGAACTCTGGCACAGCAAACCCATCAAAGAGGAAAAAGAAAAATTCTGGGCCTTCCATGGAAAATACCTCTGATCCCAGCATCCCTCGAGGTAAATAAACTTAATGTGATAGACATTGTATTCTTCAGTTTTCTGGTGTCACTGTGGATGATTCTGACAGACAAAACAGAGCCTTACAGATCGTGATGTCTTGATATTACCCCCTTGATTTATAGTTTGTTTGTTTGTTTGTTTGTTTTCTTATAGTGACCTTTGCATCATCCTACACACTAGGGGAGAAGCTGGGTAAAGGAGGGTATGGATGTGTCTATGCTGGCACCAGAAAATCTGATGGATTGCAAGTGAGATTCTCGATTCTTGATGATTTATTTTAATGCCTGCAAACAGTGTGCAATTGCTGGCCTTATCATGCAGACTATTTGTATCAGTAATTTTTTTCTCTGCCAAAAGTCATTAAATTAATGGCCATACTTCATGCAGGTTGCCATTAAGATAATCCCCAGGGCAAGTGCACCGAGGTATATCACCATGGTATGTACTACTACTAAAGTTGTATCTATGATCATACAGATGAATACATAAATCGTTCTAAAGTGACTCTTGGCACATGAAAATACCTCATGCCAGATCCAGAATTCATATCCCAATAGCTGTGAGTCTAAGTCCTTTTACACCTTGCTGTTTTAGCTATGACTTTAATTGTTTTCATCTTTCTTCTTCCAAAGCCTGACAGTGATGTGCGCCTTCCGCTGGAAGTGGCCCTCATGACTATAGTGTCTCAGCCTCCTGAGTGCCCTAACATCATCAACCTGCTGGAATGGTTTGAGGGGCCCACAGTCTTCATCTTCGTCCTTGAGAGACCCATGCCCTGCATGGACCTTTTTCAATACCTCAGCAGATTGCCAAGTCGCCTCAGTGAGACTGAGGTGAAGCACATCTTTCGGCAGGTGGTCTGTGCGGCAAAGCACTGCAATGATCGTGGAGTGTTTCACAGGGACATCAAGCTAGAGAACATCTTGATCACTGAGGACAGGACCATCAAGTTGATTGACTTTGGCTGCGGGGACCTATTAAAAGAGAGTCCCTACAGCATTTTTGCAGGTAAGGTGATATAAAGTATGAAAAGTGGAGAGTTGATGCCTATCTGCGTTGGACATTAATTGTGTAGACAAGAGTCTATCTCTAATGCTGCATCTCTGGCTTTATCACTGTCTTTGGCAGGCACAAAAGCCTATACTCCACCTGAGTGGCTGTTAGAGCACCGTTACGAGGGCCAGACCGCCACCGTTTGGTCACTTGGGGTGCTCCTTTATGTCCTCCTCTGTGGCAGAATGCCATTTGTTAACAAGGACCAGATCGTCTCTGGACGTCTGCAGTTCAGGAGGGGACTATCCTGTGGTGAGCCAATGCAAGAGCTTTAAAGCTCTCTGGAGATCACAGTCATACCTGCAATATACAATAACCCATTTAACAGGCTTCGCCAAAGACGAGTTGCAAAAAAGAAGCCCAGTTGAACCATAACTGCCGCACAGAATTAACATGTCTTTGTTGTTGTTGCTCTCCTGTCCAATCCTCTAACTTGTGCAGAGTGCCGTAATCTCATGCACTGGTGCTTGAGGAAAGATCCAGCTAAACGACCAGGCCTGGAGCAAATCCTCAATCACAAGTGGCTCACAGAGACAGACTAGGGTTAGGTTACTGCAGGGATAGACAGGAGGAGACTGTAAGACCTTGCAAAACAACAAATCAGCACCGAATCACAATGTTACACACATCACCAACCACAAACCTTTTTCTCTTGTGTGTGCATGTATGTGTAACCCTATTTATTTTTCCACCACATGAAAAAATCGGTGTAGGAGGAGGTTGAGGAATATCAGAACATCTGTAAAAGGAAGGCCAAATAACCAACACCAAACGCCTCCACAATTATATGACACTGGGATTCAATAGGTCCACAAGAACAATCCAGGGGCAAAAGTAATACGCCTCAGCATCTCCTTAGAGACTCAGTTAGGGTTGGTTGATTGAGACTTTGAGCTCTCCTAACCTTGCTGGGTTAATAATCCAACATCAGAAAGTCCCACCTGGAGCTGAAGCAGGCAGCATTTTCCATCTCATGTCCGGTGGGTTGATCAAACAACTAAAGCATTTGTTCATTTTTTTATTTTTTTTTGCATAAATACTGTATATTTGCTGCTACAAAACATCAGGCCGAAGAAATACTTTAAGATTTAAGTATTAAATACACAAGATGCTACTGTACACATTTTAGGTATCTTTCTGCTGAAGGCCTGCTTCAGAGAACAACCAACGAACAGATTCAGTTTGGCTGATTAACCATCACTTTCCCAGCTAGTCTGCCAGTGTCATAAGTACCACGGACAGGGCCTGTTGTGGGAAGCACTTTTCATTGAAGGAAAAGGTAAGAAGTGCTGTTATGCTAAAACAAACAAACAAAAAAGAGCAACTTCAGCAAAATACTGAGGAAAATTATTTTAAATGTAATTTGTTGTTTTGAATCATTACTTTCAAGGGCTGTTCCAGAAAGACATTCATTCAAGTCTCCGATGTCCCCTGCTGTCTCATTCAAGCAGTGAAATCATTTTCATTAAATTATAATATGTCTAAAAAAATGTCTTCTGTTCATTAACCTAAATAAACAACTATATAATTAATATGAGCAGCGCATTTATGCAATATAGCATAATGAAGTGAGTGATGTGTACATGAAAGGGGTTTGAAAGCAGGCAGTCTCTAAATACTGAATCCATTCACCCACTGAGCCTTTAACTGATCACAGCAAATATCTAACATAGATCAAATTTGGTATGTTGTAAGCATGCTCTCAAATTGTAAGCCTCACATATTATAGCTGTCCTGTATTCCTCCATGTGTTGAGCAGGGGATTTAAAATGTCAAAAAGATGGCTCAACTGAAATCATTTTAATTCATGTATATATTTGTACAGATTGTTTGTGACTGTGATTGTTGTTTTAATTGATAATCTACTGTGATCTTAAGTGTTTGACCACACACACCACATTTTGTCCTCTGGGGGTCCCTCATACATGATTATGAGAAAATATGTAGAGGAATACACATTGCTTGAATGTTTTCAAATGTAACTAAAAAATACATTGATTGGCCAACTGTGCTCTGTCAGTCTGCTATGTTTGTATGAATATTTGAACCATCTCCCCTCCAGATACTGTGCAGTCAGTGTGCAGAGTCAGACTATAGTGTATTATTTACCTGGTAACTCAAACCACATCCAATCGGAAGTTCCTTTCCCTGTAGGCTACTGTCATCCTAGCAGCTGTCTGACTGACCAGGTAACTTATTGGGGACCCAGTCATATTTTGTATGATGACCTCATATACGTCTGCTCTCATACCTGACTCTTTCCTAAAAAAGACAGCAAGGTATGTATGGCAAAACACAAGCTTCATAGTAATAATAATAATAATAATAATAAGCAAAATAAGCAAATAAGTACTTACAAGGCAATTTTGTTTTTAAGTAAGACTTAAAGAGGATCTCAATCCAATCCCACCACTCTGTACTGTACATGATGATCAACCTATGATTACCTGTTTGGGTTGTAGGTGCAGATGACTGGCTTCTTTTTCCGTTTAGCCTTTGCTTTGGCAACAATGACAGACGTGATGGGTTGAGGGCTTGTGATCCGCTTGCCTCTTGGCCGATGCCACTGCTGAGCCTGACTTGTACAGGACAGCCGATCTCTCTCCCGCAGCAGGTGGATATGGTGAAATAGCCCAATAATATGGGAGCAGTAGCCTAACCCGCTTCTCTATGATGTGTCAGATCAATGACATGGAAAGTGTTAGTGTATAATATATTTAGCAAATCAGAAATGTCTTCTTTAGCAGAAGAAAAATCTAGCTATGCTAACCAGCTGCTAACTAACTAGCTATGCTTAAAAATAAGCAAGTAGCATTTAGCATAGCCTATTTTACAACTCACGTCAAGTTAGGTTAATTAATTAAATGAAGGTAAATCACACTTCTTACCCTGTAGTGCATGAACAATGCTGATCCTCTATCTTGTCCTTGATGGTGATGGCAAGGAGATGAAGTTTGTCATTTTTACACTGGGACCTGTAAACCTTTGTGTCTAACTTGAGCTTTTCCTCGTCTTTCTCAATGACAAAATTACAAATATAATCCTCCAGTGCATAGCTAAGGCCCTTTTGGTGACTTCGAGATGATATATTGTCTTTTTGTCTCCAAATATCATCAATTACCTCCTGCGGAATATCTTTCACTGTAACATTTGCCATAACGCCTATCACCGGATGTTGATTGTTTGTCCGAGTGAGTGGAGGTGGCGTGGCTTAGCCATAGGTCAATTGTACTAGTGTGAGTCCCCAGAGTGAGTAAGGCCAAGTTCACACTACACGATTCTAACCACGACACGACAATACAAGACACGTCTGTGAGCTCTTTAGTGTTCACATTTAACAAAGTACCTGTTTTAGTATCGGGAGTCTCATGGTTGGGCGCAAGGCTGATCTGCTACCTTTGTGTTTACACTACAATACCTGGCCCAGACAGAGCCTAGGGTGCGCTGGTTGTGTCCACGTTCGTATAATCAACACCATAATGTTAACGTTAGCATACAGACTATAGCAGAGCCAGTTTACGGTTAAAAATGTTTCTGACTATAGGCTACAGGCATGACTGCCACTTGTTAGTTTGCCACTGATCTCCTGTTGTCTGTAGGCCTTGCTACTGTTTCGTTTTCGTTATTGCAAAAAAATATTTTATTATTGACGAGGTTATCTGGATGGCAAATTGTATCCATTTTCGCGAGTAAACTTCACATGACATGTTTTCAAAGAAGGCTATTGCTTGGTGAAGAAGTGCAACTTCAAATACAGTTTTGGAGTTTGGAAATTTTAAAGATGACAACGTGAATCATGTTTCTTGATTGGCTGTTGCCTGGAAAATCGCTTGCGACTTCGCCAAATATCTAACATGTGACTTCTAATCGACCCTGCAACCTCAGAATCGGCTCTAAAATCGTGTAGTGTGAACTAAGCTTAACCAAGACCGAAGTGCTAGGCCTACTAATGCGGTTTACTAGCATGGCAATGCCATCCTACGTACCTCCGCTAAACATTTATCCCTAAATGGGCTCTGTCCATACGTAGTCTGGTCAAAGCCCCCCTACTTCCGTTTCTCTCGGTTGCTCTATGGTTTAGCCAATCAGCACACAGTTTAGAGCAATGTCTCAAAATTTTGTAGTGCTACAGGATAGGAACGCGTTTGTTATTCTCCCCCCCACTTTCGAATTACATTCACAAAATTGGTACATGACATTAGCATCCATGATCTTGAGGATTTATTGCCACTACGATGTCAAAATAGATCAGAACTCGCCAGAGATCTGTTATTACTGAGAGCGAAAGTTGTTGGCGTGAGACCCAGGTGAGAGAATACGTCATATCTAAACGGAAACCTATTTCAATTGCATTGGGCCAGACCAGAGAGGGTTGAAGCGGAGCGAGAGGTCTCAACGTTTGTTCAGTTCCTGGTTCTATTTTTGCAAGGGGGAGGGGGGGGAAATCCCCCTTTATGCAGACAAAGTTGAGCTCTCATTGGCTGATAGAGCTTTAAAGAATCTTTTCTTATTGTGATGTAATGCATTTATGCAGACAGGAAGTATTCCAGTTTGCTCCCATTGAAATGTATTATGATGCTTTATCTTGCTCAGTATTCCATGATCTTTGGCCAGACTGTATGACGTAGTCAACAGTCGGCTTTTTGCCCAGGCTAGCGGTTCACAGCTGCATGGTGGGCTATCAGTAAAGACTGAAATACAGGTATTGTAAGGAAGCACAAAAGTTATTGCGAGGGAACGCAAAAAAAGTATTGGAATGGAACGCAAAAGTGCAATTTAAAAAGTATTAACCATTTTGGCAAAGTTGGACTCTGTAGCCTACATTTCTCTTAGATAAATTGATTTTCAAAGGGTTTGAATAGCAGGGTCTCAGTGACGTGATAACGGGAGCGCAAACAATTCGAACTGAGGATATGGAGGCAAGCATAACAACGCCAATGGACGGCACAGAGAAAAGTGCATATTGCAGTGGTTTGGAGTCGGTTTTTAGGGAAAGATACAAGGAGTTAGTAGGGAAATAGATCGGACGTGACCCATACTTGATGAAAATGTGAAAAAGATTTGCCGACAATCGAGGCTGTGGGCATTACGAACTATGGCGTGGTTTTTCCATTTCTCACCTTTATGGGCGATTTCCCCGTGCGTTTGATTATCCTCGTCAAGTCACTCGAAGCTCAAATTGTCACGTGACTTTCCACTTCAAGCGTTTTATTATGCAAACTCGTCCGACGTGGAAAAGCACATGGAGAAGTGAAAACAATGTTCACGTCATTGTTGGTTTTCTGTTAGCAACCCTATGCTACATTTAGGACACTTGTTCAAGTCCGTGTTCAACATTGGCCTCACTACAACACTGACTCCCACATCCATATGTATAGCGGTCATATAATGATTGTCAAAGTTTTTTTTTTTTTCTCTCTCTCCCGTCATCTACTTCCTGAATTTTTGGTCAACGATTCTTGGGACACCGTAACACCGGGGCACATGAAACTTGGTGGGCATGTAGCCCCCATAGACTTTTACGGAAAAATTTCGTTTGGTCCCCGGGGGCCACTCCATCTTTGAGCTGTACATTATATGTACATTTAAAGACGGTACAGCCATCGACCTTTAGGTGGTGCTATTAAGCGCAAGGTTATTGGCTTGGGATGATAGGCCTACTGTCTCACACACACAGGGCAGAGAATGTGCAGAACTGAGTGGCGGTCATATTTTGTACCGCCATGCGGTACATCTAGTTATATGGATGCAGTGTTAATATGAGTGATTGAATAGTTATTTAAACCACTAGAACAGTCCAAACACAAAAGGCGTTTTCAACATGTAAAGCCACCTGCAGCTGGCTGCAGCCAAGCGATGCATTGTGGTAGGTTAGATGCGGTGTCCGACTTCCAGCTGACTTCACCAAAATACGCCCACAGCACGTCACTCAAAAGTCGCGGTATCAAGACGCTTGCAGCCAAAACCTGCATCTCCTTTTTCCCGGCTGCAAGAGGCTGCATCCCACCCCCATGACGTAACCCTAGGCTACATTTAGGACACTTATTTGATACAAGTCCGTGTTCAACATTGGCCTCACTACAATACTGACTCCCACATCCATAGGTGGTTATATGGATGCAGTGTTAATATGAGTGATTGAAATTTGAAGTTATTTAAACCACTAAAACAGTCCAAACACAATGAAAACAGCAAGTGACACAGGCCGCAGCCGTCTTGGATTCGTCATCGGAAGCGTTGCTCAGTCTAGTCTGAGCTGTACGAGGAAACGAGACGAGTTGATGACGAAAAGGGGCGTGTTACGCGTAATTTTCTCGGGGCATGCGAGATCCTTGGATAATAAAACGCACGGTGAGCTGTACAAGGAAACGAGACGAGTTGACGAAGAAAAGGGGCGTGGTACGCGTCATTTCCTCGGTGCATGCGAGATCCTAGGATAATAAAACGCAGGGTCCTTAGGTAGGTTAACCCTTTCCCTTCTCGCGGTTAGACGGTTTATAACAACCAAAAAACTGAGGCTTTTTGTACAAAAAAGTTGCAGCCAAAACACAGTAGGCCTACTTTCAATGGCTCTAGCTCCAGTTGCCCATCAGTTGAGGTTCCCACGTGTACAAAAATACAGAAGAACGCTGAGAAAAATATGTTAGTGACGTAAAGTGAAAGCCAGCTAGTCAGAGCTCTCAAGTCTCAGCTTAGAGCGTGTGGCACACAATTTGACAAGTTTCACACAGTCCTAAGCCACGCACACCTTTCGTCACCCTAACTTTCATCATGAAGTTCACTACACCTAATTCACCATACCTAGTTCAATCTAAAATATAATTACAAATATAAATATATAATATGCAAAAGTCTATTTCTAAAGAAAATCTAGTGCTGTCAAAATTAATGATAGCCTATAGGCTAACTGAAGTTAAATAGTAATGAGGGTCTTACCAGGGCAAATTAGGATAGGCCTACAACCTACTCTGTCAAGTCAAGTCAAGTCAAGTATTCTTTATTTGCCATTTGTGCAGGAAACAACCGTTAAAAGCACATTGGAATTTTGGAGCAGAGCTCAAGTAAGCTTTTTTAAAAGTAGAAGAGAATACTAATATTTCAAATTTAAAAAGGCATGTACATTGACTAAAACACCAATCCATGATACAGGCACTGTCAGACATTGTAAATAAATAAATAGATAAATAATGGGATATGAGTGGCTAGGTAGTCCAGGCTGCTGTACGTTTAAGTGTGTGGGAGGGGGTATAGGGATATTGCACATTTTAGAAGGGGGAAAGGTTATGGGGTTATTGCACATTAAAAGAGGGGAAAGGGTGATGGGGATACTGCACTTGCATTTTTCCACACTGTGTGGTGTGTGTGTTAGTGTGTGATGTGATCAGTAGCTTTGTTTTGCCATCAGTCTGACTGTGGCAGGAAAAAAGCTGTTATGGAATCTGGTTGTATGTGTGGTGATACTGTCGGGCCTTGTGTGTCTCAGATTGTATGTGCATTGCTTATGTTTAAGCAAAGAGTGGGCATGGTGGAGTCCCTAATAATTCCCTCTGCACGCTTCTGGCAGCGCTGGGTGTACAGAGAGTCCATGGAAGGAAGTGACGTTCCAGTAATCCTTTCCACCGTCTTGATGACTCTCTGGAGAGCTTTCCTCTCTGCCTGGGTGGTGCTCCCATACCAGACTGTGATGCCAGCAGTGAGGATGCTCTCTATCAGTCCTCTGTAGGCCTGCGTGAGAGGGTGATGACTCAGACCTGAGGAGCCTGATAAAGTAGAGCCTCTTCTGGGCTTTTTTCACTGTGGCCGTGGTGTTAGTGGTCCAGCTCAGGTTGGATGTTATCTGCAGTCCCAGGAACTTAAAACTTTCAGCTCTCTCCACCTCAGTCCCTCTGATGTGGAGAGGCTGTAGGGGGGCAGCCTTTTTTTCTAAAATCCACTATTACCTCCTTTGTTTTGTCTGTGTTTGATCATTATCCTCGCCGTAAACAAGAATGTTTTCCACCAGTGACCTGTACTCTGTCTCCCCCCCCCCCCCTTTAATAAGCCCAAGAATGGTGGTGTCATCCGCATATTTTATGATGATGGTGTTATTTTGGTTGGAGACGCAGTCGTGTGTGTACAGTGTGAAGAGTTTGGGGCTTAGGCAGCAGCCTTGTGGGGATCCTGTGCTGACTGTGATTACAGTGGATACACATCCCCCCATTCTCACAGCCTGTGGTCTTTCTAGCAGGAAGTCCAGGATCCAGTTACAGGTGGTAGTTGGGACTCTGAGGTCTACCAGCTTCTTGATCAGCTTGCCTGGGTGGATTGTATTGAATGCCGAACTATAGTCCAGGAAGAGCATCCTGGCATATGTGCGACTGCTTTCCAGATGCTGCAGAGTGTGGTGTAAGGCTATAGCTACCGCATCATCTATCATCAGCATCAGAATTTAATCAAATTCATACTGGATGGAATGAATAGTGATTAAATGTGATAAATTATGATTAATCATGGAAAAATTCTGTGATTGATCAGATTCTTTTTTTATAGCACTAGAAAGAAACATCACAAATCAGTCATATGAAGTGATAATTCCTAATTCTCTCAGTGGAAATTTTAAGTGGAAATCAGACAGTGTGTCCACTTTTAAGGATTGGCTGTAAAAAGGCTACTGACAGTTGCATTACACATGGAGAGACTCAGATAAAACTTATGGAGAAACTCTTTTCTACAAGACATGGCAGCCATCTCTGGATCTCCTCCCCTCCATAACTGACTCCTAACCAAACACCACATTTATGTTATACCCTTCAGATCCAAAAGGTCTGAATGTGCCAAAAAAAATCTAAAACATAGCAGTGATGGTTACAGTTAAACAAAAAATAGTTCTATAATGTACATACCAGACAATGTTTCTACCCATTTCTGTTGAAATCCCCTAGCCTATTTCTAATCCTCTATCCTGAAAAAATCCTCTATTTCAAAACAAAATAAGTAATCTGACTGCAATGAAGAGAGTTCCTTCATGACTGTGATGTGAGATCAATGACAGTTAATCACAACCACCAGTCACCATTTAATAATAACAAACATCACTACTATGACTTGTACTCTCTGTGACCTTCAGAATTTGACCTGTGACTTGTTGCAGATAGTTATGTTGCGCTCACAATGGAGCTTAAATGATCATGGATAGCCGAGAGTGTGGTAAGTAAGTGTTAAGTAACAAGCCCTGTCATATTGGATTGATACATATCACGATTTCATAAGTGTGAGAAAGCTAGGCTACTGCAGATCCCAGCCATTTCATTAATTGAGCAGTAATTCCACACGAAAAGTGAGTGCAGAAAAAGTAGCCTAAATCTTAATGGCCATGAGGCCTATGTTAGGGTAAATAATACACGCTATTTAACTTTTGAAAGCTTTCATTTTTGTTTTGATATACTTCCAATATGCAATACAGACTACCTTAAAATTAACCTGCAAAGCCTTGGCCAAGATTCAGTTCAAGACAGACCTGTAAAATGACATAAAATTTGAACCTTGAATTATTTTGTGAGGTGTCCAGAACAACATATTAAAAGTCCTAAGAAATCCTAGTTCTCCTAGTCCAAAGGAAGTAGCCTATGTTAAATTCCCATCAAACTGACATCTCATCCTCCATTAATTGGCATGTAAAATTGACTTTTTGAATGTTCTTTTCTATTCTGTAAATACAGATGTTGGCTATCTGTTTTCATTCTGCTAGTATGTACAGTACACATCCTTAATGGATTCTACATAAAAGATTTGTCTTCATAAAATACTAATAAAGTAGGCTATGAAATCTAACTTTGGGCAGATCATAATGTAAGTAAATGAATGCATGAATGAATGATTAGATAAATAAAGAAATGGCCATATGGGGCCCTGCTTAAATAAATAACCATCTTGACAGAACAACAGGCATTGAGAAAGGTTATATCTTGACAGAACAACAGGCATTGAGAAAGGTTATATCAATTTATTGCAGGTTTTTGTCAGCAGCAAACAGTGAAGTGAAGTACTATAGTAAAATAACTCAACCCCTGTCCTTGTAAGCCGTACACCGTACCATGTCCTTACCATATCCTTAGAGCAGGTTCAGCCGCTATGTTTCATTGATATAATCAATACATTAAATGAATTGTTCACACATAGCCAGAAATATGCTACAACATCAACATATACGATAGACAACATCTGAAGCTGTTAAGTACTTAACCAACAATTGTCAGATATAACGTTGAACTTTACATTATATCCTGTACAAATGTGAAATGGCAGTGATTTTAAAGCCAATGTTACACTGTGGGGCAAGACAAGACTTCATCAACAAGTGGCTTGTCTGCTTCAGGGTCCTGTAAGAGCAAAAGACAAACAGAGGCTATTAAGTAGACCTGTTAATTCAGTTAGACTCATATTTTCAAAACTCTCAATGTGTTTTAGCTATCATCTAGAAAGGCTTCACGCTCACACATACAGTTGTGTCCTTCTTGCAAACAGCTTTAAATGCCAAGACGCATGCACTGATGGCAATGGCAAGTTGTGCAGCTGAGAGGATTATCATTGCAATGTCCAATCCCTGCCACAGAGGCTGTAGAAACAAAACGAGAGAATAAATGAAATCTTTCAGTTTTTCATGCATCTCTGTGATAGAGAAAAATAAAGTCTGCTCCACATAATGCCAACTGAACAAAAGTAGAAGATAATATTTCAACAGTTTGGCCTTTTCCTCCAACTCAAGAAACATTTCACAGCACAATAACTTCAATAACTTGTTATCTGGTTGCTCTGCTTTAAAAAGTAGCCAACCTTTAAATTCATGAAAACAGCGAATTTAAAAGTGGTTTGTTTGGTGCATATGTTTCTATATAGCTCTCTCTCTCTCAGTGACTATCCAATATACACCATGTATTCTTTACACAGAAATTTTTAAATTAATGTATACCAGCATACAACCTCCAAAGATATTAATGCATGTGGTCAAATAGATAATACCTTCACATAGGCTCGATATTTTTTGCAGATGTCAACATTATGTGATGGTAATGGTGGGGTGGTTGGAACGTCGCCATAGTCGTCATAGTGGCGTCTGCGGTAATCGTAGTTGTAACCTTCGCATGAATCCCAACTCTCCATCCTCGTTGAAATGTCAATTGAGTACATAACAACAGCAACTACAGCCAGGGCAGCACTCAAAAAGTTCATCAACCCAGTAATGACAACCTGTAAATAGGTATAACACAGAAATGTATGTTCCAGGTCATAATCAAATGTCATATCAGTAGCTAGCTTATCAATCCTAGCTCATCAATCACAAATTCAATTCAGTTTAATTGAATTTGTAGAGCGCCATATACAGTAGTACATTTGCCTCACAACACTTTACAGACAGTATGATGAGCACAAATAATTTCCATTTAACACATTCATAAAAAAGATTGTGTATATTTAATATAGTTGGTTTAAAGGTACACTAGGCAAAAAGTCTCACTATGACGTGGATTTGTTTGTACAGTCAATTAAAGAATAGAAACCAATGCTAAACAGAGTGGAGCTGAATGGAGTGGATTGGGTGGAATTTAGTCAGTGTGTGTAATGGATACCAACTAACCTGGGCTAGCTGGTGGCAGTACATGTAAATCCTCACACCCCTATCCTTCAAGAATGCTTCTAGTGTTCTAAGTTGGAAGCCTGGGCTTTTCAGCTCAGTGGTTAGAACGTTTGACTGCCATGTTGTGAGTGTGTTGTAGTTGACAGGGTGGCAGGTGGTGAGACCCGTGTGAGGTGCGAACGGCCTCAATGGAGCTGTGACCCGGATGGAAGTGAGGAGTTAGGGGGGTGAGTGTCATGGATGCTAAGTCAGCCAAGTTAAATTGTGTATATGGCTGATCTTATGATCCTGGGTAGATTGTTTGAAGTGTGAACATTTTCTTAGCTAAGTTTAAATTACAAACATAAAATACAAACATCCCGGTCTCATTTACAACTTACCAGACAAGCACTTGGAAACTTCTCTGTGAGGATGCACATCACACCAAAGAAAACAAACTAAAACCAATAGAATGAAAAGAATGTGTGAAACACAAATTAAATAAATCACTTGCATGATAATTTGAATACATAATATACATAATACTTTCCAGCGTTAGAAAAAAATAATCTTATAGACCTATTCAATTTTAACCTTACCAAACTCCCAAGCCAATAGTAAGCCATGCAGTCAACAAGAGGGCTATAGGTATAGTATCGACGTGATGCATCCATTATTGCTCCAACGCCGATGTTTAACAATCCAATCATGATCTGCGCTGTCTGTGGAAAAAATAAAGAATAACAAAATTGGTCAAAGTACATACAGTAGGCATACAGAAATCCTCAGTGTTGGCTATGTGTACAAAATGCTGAGTGTATGCCCGTTTTTATGCTCGCTCGTTCGTAGAGCCAGGTGTTCTTGAACCTGCCACTATAGTTAATGTAATTTGTTTATATAAAATTTTCTCAGGAATCTCAATCAAACTGCAATTTGAAAGTTATTATCAAGTTAAAACAAATCACAGTAAAATATTCAAATTGTAGTTGAATTGATAGAAAGTGGAAAATGGACAATGAGGCAACAATGAGAATTAATGAATGAGGTGGAGGCAAAGAACTAATTTCATGTAATTTCAATCAAAAATCAGTATTGTCAGTGTTTATAAATTTTGGATCTGAACTCTTCATTCATATTCACCTAGATTGTGATACTGTAAGCTTACAGAAATGTATGAAAGTGATTATTTAAAATAATAATAATAATAATAATAATAATAATAATAATAATAATCACCCCCAAGGCCGACTGTGTTCCTCCAAGAGGACCCTTGAGCCGTTGTGATACAGAGCATACTGGACTGTAGCAGAGTGACCCCAATATCTGGCACAGCAAAGGACAATTGCTTCTTTGGTTGCTGGTCACAGTTAAAACAGTCACCCCATCTGCCTTGGTCACTGTCACTGACATCCTGATAATTTTGCTGAGTGGTTGAACCTAGAACCTGAAACAGAGGAAACAAAATCATTGTCTCATAGCCTACTATCATTCCAAATAGTCAGCTTATCAGGGACCATGACCAGGGATAATCCTAACTTGCATTGTAGGATGTAAGGCTATTGGCTAACCAGTAATTTGAATTGCATTAATAAACTCAAGACTTTTTTTTAATTGCAGTTGTTTACTCAATCTTAAGGGGAAATACTGGTTGAACCAGTCATCTATTGTTTGTGATCATATTCGCCCATGCAGGACAAGCGGTTTTGATTGGTTCCTTTATTTTTGGCTAATTGGTGACGATTGTAATTGGTTCCGGAATTAATAGCGACTTGTTAATGAGATCCAGTTCCTCTGGCTCAAAATTGGCAACACTGCGATTGGACTCCCAGGTAAAGATTTAATGGCAGGTAGCCTCAAGAGGGCAGGGTGCCACACTTTGTCTGCTACATTACTTAGCCTAAAAAATAGCCTACAAAAATGTATCTTAATGTCACAATGCTACCTATGGCTACATACTGTATGCCAATTGTACGATGATTAGGCCTACTGTTTGAGCTCTAAAGTGTCTAGGTGTCTTTTTCTTAAAGAAAATTAGGCCTTAATCTAACCGGGGACCAAGTCATTCAATAGAGGACAGATGTGGGTTGCTTGTGACAAAACATTAAATGTCAGTCTTGTACAACCTTTTAGTAAATTACGTTCAAGTAAAAACTGTTTCATTCGTCCCTCTCCCCTAGTGCAGCACACACCCTTATCCTAGATTCAACGAAAGTGAAAGTAACCTATTGTTAGCGTACAGTAGCCTACAAAAGTATATTGCCGTATATTTATTAAGAATTTGAGGAAGAATGCAAGTCGAAACAAAAAGTTAGCAAGTTTTAGTTAACTTAACACTTACAGTTCCAGATGATATTAAAACTGCGACATGAAGAGAGCTGCTTACCTTTTCTCTTCCGCAATTGGATCACAGCAAATGTTTCCCAGAAGTCCCAGCCCCCTAAATCCTAGTATGGAGTAATTTAACCATTCAGTCACCAAATGCATTTCACATGAAAGTAGGCCTAAATTACCACAGCATCATATTTGACACTGGCATTTGTTTTTCTAGACTATATATTATTGCCAATTTTTGGTTTGCCCAAGTAATTGCAAAAAAGTTTTTTATTTTTTTTATTTATTTCATTCCAAAATTGAGAGTTTAATGCATTTTTTTAATATTCAGCTAGGCCTACTATCCCACACTAAAGTAGCCTACAACGTTTTCCCCAACCACTCCAATATAGCCCCACCACCCCAACATAGCCCATCTGGTCTGTTGTTGCATTAATATTTATATACAGTACGTATCTAGAGTACTGATGTAACATGTTTGTCAGCAGCTTCTTAAACAGTGTAGGCTGTTAGATGGCCTGTAGGTTTTCTGATCTAAAATGTAGTCGCATTTTCACTTGAAAACTGGTGCTCCTTATTTTGTATCGGCCTTTGGCAGCTTAGATATTTTAGTGCATGACCCGCAAACATGGAAAAGTTTTGCCACCCCTGTATTAGTCCTTAAGAGCCCCAAGTGTGGCCTATCTGTATCACTCAGGGGTCTACGCCAGAGGCTACCTAAGTCCATTTGTGTTTTTTGACAAGATGTTCCATAGTTAGAAAATACAGATGCATATAGCATTGCATGTGATAGCATTGCATTCAGTTAGGATAATAGACAAGCTCCTAGTTACACTTTCAATCATAATCAAGCTAAATTGTAGCCTGGGAATTCCCATGCTCCTTTGCTCGCTTATTTCATTTCACTCTGCAGAGGAGCATGGTGACTATGGCCGTTTTTCTCGCTTACTTTCGGTATCCAATCGCAGAACAAAAAGGGATTTGTACGGCCCTCGATTGCATTTTACGTCACGTGGTGGCTCTGGTATTGGCTCCGAGGTATGTACAGACGCTATGATAGACATTCGTAGCGCCCAATAAACGGCTATGGACAATTGTAAACGATGCTTCCGCTACGAGAAATGCAATAGGTAGGTCCCCAGACTAAATATCACTTGTGATTTTAGTTTAGCATTCGCCAGGCTAGCTAAATTGTGTAGGAAGGCATGATGAATAATGATGAAAAAACACTATAAGACCCTGCAGCTGAGCAACAGGCATAATGAGACATAAAGAATGGTTAGCTTTATCAATTTATTGCAGATTTCGTCAGCAGCATAGAAAACTTGTGCTAGTGCAAGAGAAGTGCTACTGTATAGTAAAAAAAGACTCAACCCCTGACCTTGTAAACATACAGTAAGCAGTACAATGTTCAGAGTTCAGAGGCTATCCTTTATTTAAATATAATCAATAAATGAAATTCATTACACCTGAACCTGTGAAGCACTTAACATAAGTCTTAGGTAGCCTAAACAAATTCCAGAAACTGAGCAAGCTAATTTCAAAGTTAATTTAAAAATTCAGTTTACATTATGTCTTATACAAATGTTTAGGCAGTGATTTAAAATGGCATGTTAAACGGTAGGGCAATACGAGACTTCATCAACAAGAGGCTTGTTCGCTTCAGGGTCCTGGAAGAGCAAAATACAAATAGACATTGTTCAGTGGACCTGTTAATTCAGTTAGACTCACGTTTTCAAAACTGTCAATGTATCATCTAGGACATTGGTTCTCAAACTGGGTTCCAGGGACCCCCAGTGATCCGTAGTGCATTGTCAAGGGGTCCTTAGTGGCAGGGCATCTACCTCTCGATCAGGAAATCATAAGCTCAACTCACAGTCGGGTCATAACAAAGACCCTAATACAAATGGTCATTGCCTCTTGCTTGGCGCTTGGATATTTAGAGGGAGATGGGCACCACATTATGCTCCACATGGAGTGGGAAGGATTTATTATTATTACCTCCGCCAAGGAGGTTATGTTTTCGCCGGCGTGTATGTGTCTCTGTGTGTGTCTGCACGGATTTGGATGAAATTTTTAAACAACATGTTCGATTTTGGTGGCGATCGGTGATCTAGAACACCATCTGTGTCTTGGCGGAAGTCAGTTCTGTATCTTACAGAACAAATGGATGTAAACCTTAGGGTTAAATTTGTGTTGCAATTATGAGGCGTCACTGTTTTTTTTCCTCAGCTCCACATAGGGTCCCCAATCCAATACAGTTTGAGAACCTCTGATCTAGAAAGGTTTCACTCTCAAACGTACAGTTGTGTCCTTCTTGCAAACAGCCTTAAATGCCAAGACACCCGCACTGATGGCAATGGCAAGTTGAAGAACTGAAAAGATTATCATTGCAATGTCCAATCCTATCCACAGAAACTGGAAACAAAAAATCTGAATTATTTGTCAGTTGTTACATACAGTTTTTGTGTGTCCTGTGAAGCTGCTATGTGCATGTTTGATTTAACAGATAGGCTACTGTAGATGGCAGTGCAGCACCAAAACAAACCAATCAAAAAGTAAACAATACTTCAGTGTAACAAGACCCATCACTACTGCACATTTCACCAATCACTACTTCCTTGTCAAGTACTATACCCTCTAGATTCAAAGACATCAAACTAGCCATTAGTTATTTTTTATGTAACATAGGCTAGGGAAAAAAATAAGTCTTCTCCATACCATACATAATGCCTAACATGCCTAACATTAACTGAACAAAAACAGAAGACATTGATTTAAAAATAATTGACGATAAAAATATGCAAAGACAACATTACAACACTACACCATTATAGGCCTACAGAAGACTAACAAAAACGTGTTAGTCTTGCTTTCTTTTCAAACCCGTCTGCCTTGTTAATAAATTTATGATTCTGGGGACCCAGGTTCAAGTCTAACCTGAGGTCATTTCTCAATCCTTACCCATCCCTCTCCTACTCGTCAGTCTCTCCACTGTCCTCTCCACCCCCCCCCCCCCAAAAAAAAAAAACATGATAGACATGCCACTGGTGGGCCAGAGGATGGCAGTGTTGGGCTGGTGTGTAGATGCGATTGTTTCAATGGAGAAAGAGTGAAACACAAAATGTTGGGGGGTGCAGGCAGAAAAACTTGAAACTTGTTAAAACTTGTTAAAAAAGAGAAGGCCTGCCGCACTCTCAGCTCCAAGTGAACATTTTATTTCTGCAAAAGGCCAAGACTTAACAAATCTATAGTACTAATGTGAAGCCTCCTGACTTTTGCTTCTTTGCGAAAGATACATGAAACTGAAAGTTAGCTTGACTGACTGTAGCCTATTACTGATGGCTGCCTTAAATAAAGGCTTTGGTTTATGTAAACAAATCTATGTTATTTTTCAGGATGGGTTGTGTGTATCCTCATTGTCATAAGCCAATGCAAATATTATAACTCTTGGCAGTGAACTAAACTGGTTTATTGAAGCTCTCTAACTATAAGACTCTGCTGTTTAGGCCAGAGGCATTAGTGTTAGAATCCTGAAACACACACACACACACACACACACACACACACACACACACACACACACCCATATTACACCATGTGTTCTTTACACAGAAATTCTCTAAAGATAAAAAATCTTACTCAATACCTACATATAGCCCCTTTAATAATGCTAAAGCTCATGTGCATGGTCAAAAAAGATATGGAAAATACAATACCTTTGTATAGCCTAGATATGTTTTGCAGATATCAACATTATGTGATAATAGTGGGTCTGGGGTTGAGTAGTCGTCGTAGTAACCGTTGTAGTTATCGTCACATCTATTCCAACCATGCATGACCTCTGGAATGTCAACTGAGTACAAAACAACAGCAACTACAGCCAGGGCAGCACTCAAAAAGTTCATCAACCCAGTAATGACAACCTGTAAATAGGTATAACACAGAACAGGAACATAATCAATATTTCATATCAGTAGCCTAAGTCCTTGTCTTAGTCCTCGTAAATCACAAATTATCTCCATCTCCACACATTCACAAATGTGGATTTGTTTGAAAAGTAGAGAATAGAAACCAGTGCTGAACTAAACATGTGAGCGGAGCTGAGTGAGAGCGATACGTGGAGCGGAGCGGGTGGAATTAAGTTGGAGCATGGAGCTTTTCTTTCTTCCTTTTTGAAGGTTGGAGCAGTTACTGCACTCCAGTTTCACTCTGATATCTAAGAATTTGGAACAACACAGACCAAATGCTAACACAAAGGTAAACAAGCAGTTTATACTGAGTCAATGGAACTTACGTTCAGTGTCGAATGTAGCAGGGAGCAGGAGGCAGGGAGCCTTGGGAGATAATTGGAAGAGTGCAAAATATTGGGAGCCAAGTTTGAATTTAAAATGCCTAGTTCAAGAAATGATTTTGACCCAGTAACAAACATCCTGGGCAATTTTCCAAGAACGTGGTTAAACCTGGGTATGGGTCATTCCGTGAGAATATATTGCGTCCCAATTAAACAATCCCAGATAAAATCCATATTACACCAAATGAATGCACAATTTCAAACTATATTATAACACCAACATCTCCTATGAATATTAAAACTACCTAAAGTGAACATTTAAGTATTTTAAATAATGAAAATCCTATTTTAATATGAATGGGTAAGGCTTTTGGCCTGTCCCTCGCATACTATCGTCTACTTCAAGAAGAATTTTAACTAGTACAATATTTGTATTTTCACCAGATTTTCACTTTCATATATTGACTTAAATGTGAATTACACATAATCTGCACTTTTATCACAAATATACACAATGTTAAGAAAATATAGAGTTATATGTCTTTGTCCCCAGAATTGACATTAACCCTGTTACCCTCTTGAAAAAACTCCTATAAAATAATGACATTATATCAAAGTGATCTGACTAACAGGAATGTTAATCATCTATGTATCACTTATTTGACTGATAAAGATCAGTAGTTGTCTCTCATTTGAAACATGCTATTTATATGTTTTTAAACTTCCACACACGCGGGGGAAACCATAGCCTGTCAACACTGTTACCTGGATAAACATGCACTTCCAGGTAATTGTTCAGGTTTGACAATATGATCAGATGTGCTAAGGGATGCCCTTTCAAATAGCATAGCTTATGTACCTGTGACTTTGTCTCTTTAGCTTGTAATGGGCAAATTACATTGAAATCCTCAACCCTGTTACCATCAGTCCTGTTACTTTTTACCATCACTCCTGTTACTTTCAAGGTAACAGGGCTGACATTTAGCAGATTCTTGCTAATTAAAGGTCGTAAAATAAAACATTGTAACATAGAAAGTAAAATATTACACTAATTTCTTGACAAGGAGGAACACTTTAGCCAGAAATGTGTGACACGTGACACGTTGTCCATGAAGTCAGCCCTATTACGTTTGACATTTTTGAAAACAAAAGTAAAATTACCAATCAAATTGCCCTTTATTGAAGACTTATTAAATGGGGACACCATTACATGTTAGCCAGGCTGATTTTTTCATCTTTATTTTGTTTTGTTCTTTCTAAAACTAGCTATGTTTATGTTTAACATTATGCCATGCATTAAAAAATGGCTGTTAGGCGTCATTCAATGCAAAAATTAGCACTTTTGAAAAAAATTTCATTGTTTGAATATAATATAGTCTTAAAAGGGACCAAAGTACTATATAAATATGTAGAACATACAAAGAATTTCCATCTCAAAATATATTATATTATACTGCATTTGTCTGTAACAGGATTGACCAAATAAAGAAAATCCCCTGAAAAAAAAGGGATAAAACAATAATAAATTGAAGTGTGGGAGGTGGCCCAGAGCCATTTCCCATACCTCCAAGATATGTCTGTTACAATACAAAAGAAAAAGTGATGAAAAAAACATTTTCATTTTTAAATTTTAAATACTTGAAAATATACGTTTCTCACGGAATGACCCGTATGTTAAACTGAAGGCAGAGGTAAATTTGATAATAGAAAAGCCTTGAGAACTCATTAGCAGTTCTACCACATTCCCTAGGTTAACTAAACCAGGTTTAGGGGCGCTGTAGCTCAGCGGGCTAGTGCGTCATACCATAAATCAGGGGACCCGAGGTCATTTCCCAATACCTACCCTTCTCTCTCTCCCACACATTTCCTGGTACACTCTACTGTCCTATTGAATTAAAGGCAAAAAAGCCCTAAAAAATATCTTTAAACTAGAAAAGCACTCAGAGAGCGCACACCTCCGCCAAGGCAATATGGTAACTGACACAAAATCATTTCCAGATCGTGTTCTGGATCTAGTCTGACATAGCCTGCCCATAATACGAATGTTCATCCGTATCCATGGTCTGGGGACAGTCTTCATGGGCGGGTTTACATCGGTAGAAACGCGCGTCAGGTTAAAGAACCTCCAGACCATGAATACGGATGAACAGCAGTATTATGGTTGGGCTATGTCAGGCTATTCTGGATCACCGATCACCACCAAAAACGAATCAGTCCTTCCTTGTCCCAATACACACGTTGTCCGAAAATTCCATCCAAATCCATGCAGTACTTTTCGAGTTATGTTGTACACAGTCACACACACAGACAGATGGACACCTCCTTGGCGGAGGTAATAAAAAGAAACTAGAGAATGTAATTTCAGAGAAATTACGAGTGCATTGAAAATGCAGTTGCTGTTTTTAGTTGATTTTGTTAGAAATCATTTCAGTAAATATAATTGCAATACATTTAGATGACTGGAGGCATAATTGGATAAGTGACAGTTGGAATGGTTGAACAGTTAATTAGTTGAGAAGTTTGAATCACATGACAGTTACGTTGACTAGCATAAATTATCATACATGTTAACTAGCATTCTAACTGCTGACTATCATGTTAAATATGCTACCATGATGATCACAAGACTTATCTTAGTTGAATAGCATCAAAAAACAAAAATGTTAATTAGCATGTTGACCATGTTAGCTAGAATGCTAATAATGCTAACATAATGATCAGAAGACATAGCTGAGTTGAATAGCATCAAAAACCAAAAATGCTAATTAGCATGCTAACCATGCTAGCTAACATGCTAATAATATTAACATGATGATCAGAAGACTTAGCTGAGCTGAACTGCATGAAAAACCAAAAATGCTAATTAGCATGCTAGCTAAGCTAACATGCTAATAATGCTAGCATGGTGATCAGAAGACTTAGCTGAGTTGAACTGCATGAAAAACCAAAAATGCTAATTAGCATGCTAACTATGCTAACTAGCATGCTAACTTGCCATCCCGCCACTGAGGACTTTTATTTTGATATAGTTGTGGTCAGAGGAAACAGTTGACAGGAGTCATAGTTGATGACAGTTCACAGTTGAAATGGTTGAACAGTTAAATAGTAAAATCATTTTCCATCAAATTAGTATGATAAGGACTTTTAATTTGAAACAGTTGATGACAGGAACCGGCGAGGAGGACGCATAGTTGATGACATCCGGAAGTTGAACTGAATCTGTAGTCTTAAATGAGAGGATTGTAGTCTGTGGAAGTGGTTGCTAAGCTGTTGTTAGGTACCTAAGATGATTGATAGGCTGTTGCTAGGGTAGGTGAAGTGGTTGCTAGGGTGGTTGCTAGGTAAATCAACTCAGTTGCCATGGTGGTTGCTAAGTTACAAGTGTGGAAGTGGTTGTTATGTGGTTGCTAGGCACTTGCTAGGATATTTGAAGTGGTTGCTATGCAGTTGCTAGGTTGCTAATGTTAAGTCTATGTAAAAATTATTAAAAGTTTATAAGCCATAGCTGAAAAAGTATAAAAGTTACAAAGATGAAAAGACATAGCAATAAACTACCAAGTATGATCTATATGATGAAAGTTGAATGAGGTTTCTAAGTTAAATGGTTGATGCCAAATTAGGTGCGTGGAAGAAAAATAATAATAATAACTAGAGAATGTAATTTCAGAGAAATTACGAGTGCATTGAAAATGCAGTTGCTGTTTTTAGTTGATTTTGTTGCAAATCATTTCAGTAAATATGATTGCAACACATTTAGATGACTGGAGGCATAATTGGATAAGTGACAGTTGGAATGGTTGAACAGTTAATTAGTTGAGAAGTTTGAACCACATGACAGTTAAGTTGACTAGCATAAATTATCATATATGTTAAGTAGAATTCTAAGTGCTGACTAGCATGTTAAATATGCTACCATGATGATCACAAGAGTTATCTTAGTTGAATAGCATCACAAAACAAAAATGCTAATTAGCATGTTAACCATGCTAGCTAGCATGCTTAATAATGCTTAACATGATGATCAGAGGACTTAGCTGAGTTGAATAGCATGAAAAAACAAAAATGCTAATTAGCACTATTAGCATGCTAGCTAGCATGCTAATACTACTAGCATGATGACCACAAGACCTAAGCGAGTTGAATAGCATCAAAAACCAAAAATGCTAATTAGCATGTTAGCCATGTTAGCTAGCATGCTAATAGTACTAGCATGATGACCACAACACTTAACTGAGTTGAATAGCACCAAAAATCAAAAATGCTAATTAGCATGCTAACTAAGCTAACATGCTAATAATGCTAGCATGATGATCACAAGACTTAGCGGAGTTGAAAAGCATCAAAAACAGAAAATGCTAATTAGCATGCTAACCATGCTAACATGCTAATAATGCTAGCATGATGATCACAAGACTTAGCTGAGTTGAATAGCATCAAAAACAGAAAATGCTAATTAGCATGCTAACTAAGCTAGCTAGCATGCTAACTAGACATCCCGCCACTGAGGACTTTTATTTTGATATAGTTGTGGCCAGAGGAAACAGGTGACAGGAGTCATAGTTGATGACAGTTCACAGTTGGAATGGTTGAACAGTCGAATAGTAAAATCATTTTCCATCAAATAAGTATGATGAGGACTTTTAATTTGAAACAGTTGCGGACAGGAACCAGCTGGGAGGACGCATAGTTGATGACATCCAGAAGTTGAACTGAATCTGTAGTCTTAAGTGAGAGGATTGTAGTCTATGGAAGTGGTTGCTAAGCTGTTGCTAGGTACCTAAGATGATTGATAGGCTGTTGCTAGGGTAGGTGAAGTGGTTGCTAGGGTGGTTGCTAGGTAAATCAAGTCAGTTGCCATGGTGGTTGCTAAGTTGAAAGTATGAAAGTGGTTGCTACATGGTTGCTAGGCAGTTGCTAGGATATTTGAAGTAGTTGCTATACAGTTGCTAGGTTGCTAATGTTAAGTCTATGTAAAAAATATTTAAAGTTTATAAGCCATAGCTGAAAAAGTATAAAAGTTACAAAGATAACAAGACATAGCAATAAACTATCAAGTATGATCTATATGATGAAAGTTGAATGAGGTTTCTAAGTTAAATGGTTGATGCCAAATTAGGTGCGTGGAAGAAAAATAATAATAATAATAATAATAATAATAAGAAGAAGAAATCGAAGAACAATAGAGTGCATTTTCAATGCACTCTAATAAGAAGAAGAAATCGAAGAACAATAGAGTGCATTTTCAATGCACTCTAATAAATAACCCAGGTTTAGCACTTCACCACCATTTTGCAATACCCCACTGGTCTCAGTTATAACTTACCAGACAAGCACTTGGGAACTTCTCTGTGAGGATGCTCATCACACCAAAGAAGACAAACTAAAACCGTAAATGTAAATGTGTGATTAGATTATATTAATGACTTACACATCGGCTTAATGTGGCTTAATACTTTGAATTTGAAATTCAGATATTCCAGTGTCAGGGGAAAATAATCTTATGGACCTATTTAATTTTAACCTTACCAAACTCCCAAGCCAATAGTAAGCCATGCTGAAAACAATAGGGCTATACATCCAAAATTGACCTGTATCCATTATTATTCCAATACCAATGTTTAACAATCCAGTCATGATCTGAGCTGTCTGTGGAAAAATTAAAGAGAAACAAAATTAGTCAAAATATGTAGGCGTACCTCACACTCATCTTTATTGTTGATAGTGTAATAATTAGGCCTAATTAATAATAATAAAAGACTTCAGTTAAAACCGGCTACGTCAATTTTCAGAAATATCCAAAAATTACGATGTTTATAATAATTTTTGAGTAATAATCAAACAAAACAACCTGAAACACAGAATGAATACACATTTTTTGCCAAAATGAAGAGAGAAAAAATAGACTTCAATCGTAATCAACAGGCTGCAGCAGCAGAGTTCTGTGTTGGTGTTAGGGTTGGGTATCGAGAACCAATTCCAATTCAGAACCGGTTCAAAATGATCAATTCCATCGATATTGTACGTCTCCAAACGTTATCAATTCTCTTATCAATTCTTTAGTTTCTCTGCCTGCACGTTGCAGTGCATTAGCGCCACGTGCTAACTGCAATTTTCATTGCAATCTATCACATAAACTCCAGTGATTCAAATAAACTACCATATTGAGGAGACAGAGACACGTAGCTGTTCTCAAGCCTATAAAGACTGCCTTTTTTTTGGTATGAATTAGGCTACTCAGGAATCGATAAGAGTATTGATAAGCAATTGGATTGATAGGCAGAATTGATAATGGCATTGAAATTGATAAAATCTTATCAATACCCATCAGTTGGTGTGCGTGGTTGCATTGAAATCATGGAACAGAATTATGGAATAGGATTTTCACTTTGAGTTACCATCTCAGAAATTGCAAGAAAAATGATCTGGAAGACTGGATTATTTTTTTTATGTGGCTTCCATATGAAAGCAATAATAATAAAAAAAGATCACCCCCAAGGCCGACTGTGTTCCTCCAAGAGAACCCCTGAGCCGTTGTGATACAGAGCATACTGGGCTGCAGCAGATTGACCCCAGTATCTGGCACAGCAAAGGGCAACTGCTTTTTTGGTTGCTGGTCACAGTTAAAACAGTCACCCCCTCTGCCTTGGTCACTGTCACTGACATCCTGGTAATTTTGCTGAGTAGTTGAACAGTAGTAGCCCACCCTAAACAGAAAGAACAAAATCATTGTCTAACATAATTTCAAACAGGCCTACTGCCAAGAGAGCACATCAATGAAGATATTCTAACTTGCACTGTGGGGACATAACCAAAAAAAAAAAAAAAAAAAAAAATGCCCTGCCCCTTAGGTTCAATGTTGGGTCCCTAAATTGGCCCTCACCCATCAAAACTGATCAAAACCCCTGATCTAGGCTAACCACAATCATCCCACCAGGCAGCTGCATGCAGCTTGATGTCTCAAACGAGCATTGAATTTTTTTTTCGAGATCCTTACATGCTTGTTCATTATTGATATACTGTAGGTTTTTATTTTGTACATCATTATAGCCTAATCAACGTGAAATGGTTTGTCGTAGCCTATAACTTGCAGTCATAAATTGCATTTGTGGGTTTTCAGTCCTTGCTGTCAATTCCAATGTTTACAGAAGTTTTTTTTTCCCGGATAAAGTGAGAGTGGTGTTCTAGTCGTTGTTTCCTTGATTGGGTGACGGTTGTAGCCAGTGTACTGTAATTGGTTCCTGAATTAATACCCAGGGGGCAACATACATGAGCTGCTATAAAAGGCTGTTATACAAAAAATGAAATCTACGATGTCCCAGGATCATAACCTGGTTGGACAACCCTGTCACCAAGCTGCTGTTTGTGTGTTTTCATCCACTTTATGCCCATTATAAGTCTATGGAGCGACATTTTAATGACTGCATAGGGTAAATAAAAAATAATAATAGATAGCCCCACAAAAATTGTCAAGCCGACTTTCATGTTAAGATAACACTTTTTGTATTTCAAGTATTGCATAAATAATGTAAATGAGGCAACATTTTGATCGGTACCCGGATTGTCTTGTCTGCTTGCTATATCCTGGTCTGTTCTGTTCTTCTATGTTGTCCATGGTGGCACATGAGTTTCCCCAGTGGGGAGTATTAAAGTTCATCCTATCCTAAATTAACTAAACAGCCTAAACTAAAAATAACGTTAGAGACAAGTTCCCTCTCTTCCACACCATCGACAATGTCATCTACGTGATTTGCATGGTATTGAAATGCTTGATGTGACTTATTTTGGTTTAATGAGGCTTAGGTAGTGCACCCCCAGAATTGTCAACACTGACATTCAGCATAGCCTTACTTCTCGCAAATGGTTTGTTTGGTTGGTAGATGTAATCCCCTGTCCCATGGCCTATGCGAATTATATATTGCATTTACATGAATAGGCCAATACAAAGTATTTCAGAAAACGAGTTATACAAAAAAAATATATTATCTATGAACAGTCAGCTTGACAATTTTTGTGGGAATATGCCTATCTTTTTTTTTTTTTTTTTTTTACCCTATTCAGAATTTCAGCCACCCACTGGCGAGCTCCAGAAGCCTCCAGACATGCCAAAACTGCGTTTGGATTCGTAGGCTACCGGCCAGGCTATCGTGACTCCATCCACTCAACAGCAAGTTTGGAAACACGCACAACAAACAGCTCGGGGAACATGAGCGATGCGTTATGCGCGGCACAGACCACCTTGGTCGCCTCCTCGCACGCTAGCTACTTCAGTTTAAGACTGGTCCGCAGGTAGTCTAGATTGTAACGTATGATAAGCCTAGCGTACTTTTGAGCTTTAAAACGGTCTGTGGCTTTTTCCTAAGGAAAAGTAGCGAAAAATTGCATTTAAGTTTAAGCTTTGACCGGGGAACAAAGTCGTCGACCAACTGCAATATCGTCACTGCCTCAGAAAGTGAAAGTAGCTTAAGTGGACTTGTCTGTAACATTTCCTACAAATTGTACAACTTGTAACCAAAAAAATATATATACTTACTTACTATACTTACAGCTGTGGGTGACTGCAACATGAAGATCGTTTTGCTTTCCCTTCCGCAATTGGAGTGGATGTTTCCCAGTAACTTAACTATTCCTTCACCGACTGCTTTTCACAGTCATGAAATCATGGCAGTAACGTTAGACTATATTGTAGGTCGTGCCTCAAAATAGGCAAGTCTTTAATTTTTATTATTAGTAGTAGTAATATTATTATTATTATTATTATTATTATTATTATTATTATTATTTTAATTTAAAGTGTTCATAGTTGTTGTGGTTTTTATTAGCCTACAAGTAGCCTACTTTTAAAATTATAGGCTACATGTATGTATGCTTAGCCTATCAGATTGCATAATTGGCTGAGTTAGCTAGCCTATCTGAACTAGGCTATTCACCTATCCAACACAGAATCAGCCTACAGCCTTTTACCACCCTAGAGTTAGAAAATAAAGCTGTGTCTTACTTTCTATAATATGATAGCATGATACTGTAGCATTGCACTCAGTGTAGCCTGATAAGGCACCTGACCTCACTTTCGATGATGATCGATAGTGCGTATAGGCAGGTCAAATTTTCTGAAATGCCATGCATAAATATCAAATCAAATGAGGTAGGCCTACGCTTTAACATGCAATAGGCTAAATATCTGAATTTGGGCATGTAGTAAAAAAGTCAACTAATATCATATTGATGTTTATTATATGGACAATACATTCTCCTACTTCTCTGCATTGTGTTGAAGTACATGTATTTCCAATGTACACCCATGGAGGTTTATTAATGGAGAATCACAAAATGATTACAGGAATATTCTGCACATGTTATACTATATTCATCACCCCATAGGCTTACAGGACAATGGGGATAAAGAGGGTGATAACACTAAAACAGTGGTCTCAGGTGGTCCGGGACCACTAGTGGTCCGTGAGCAAGCTCAAGTGGTCCACGAGAGGATTTCCAAAAATTGTTTATTTAGTCTTTCTCACTAAAATTATTTGAAAGCCAAAGAGGAGTGGTTCAATGAATACTATGAAGCAGGCCTGTAAATTACATTAAAAACTTCCAAGCTATCTGAATTTGAAGTGTCCATAAATGGCAATTTAGAAATGCTTATTGATTTGGTCAAAGGGTAAGGGGTAGCAGCATGCGACTTGGTGAGGGGCGCGAGGGTAGGTGGTGCCTGAAAGAAAAATTTGGGGCAAAGTGGTCCTTGGTCTGAAAAAGTTTGAGAAACACTGCACTAAAAGCTTCCACTATGGGCGGTATTCTTCCAGGTGGTCATGTTCCAAAAAGTGCTGTGTGGCTGAAATGCATGGAGCTAAGCACATTTTTGACTTAAGCACCTGGGAGAATACTGTTGTACCTTACTGCCCACAGGTAGCACCGACCAACCCTCTGGACTTAAGGACTATAGCCCAATTCAAACACTTGAAAAACGAGACCGCTTAGATCTAACATACAGCACCACCCAGATAGAACAATGAAGAATGAAAGGAGCTTTTGGCAATCATAGAGAGGGTTGAAGCGGAGCTCAGTATTCCATGATTTTTGGCAACGAAGCATGTAAATCTAGTTGTTTTACAGTAGAATAATGATCAATGCAAATGCTGTGGAGATTTAAGATATAGCTTCATTGGTTTTCCCAAAATTTCAAGGGAACCCATTTCCTGTTCCTCAGATGGAGGA
>JAODXP020007357.1:67500-72552 GCA_027497455.2 Sardinella longiceps | reverse complement strand
CTTAACCCTAATTCATCCAGGGCAACAAGTTTGACATTGATCCCGGACTCTTAATTACTTGGTGATATCAGATCATCCGAGCTGAATGCCAATGTACTACTTCCCACAACCTCCTGCATGCCCTGAACCCTCACTGATTTCACTGGCTTAAGTCAGTCATTGATGATGTCACTGAAATGTCACTGGAATGTCCTGATATAAGGTAATAATGGATGAGTTGGAGGCGAAGAATTAACCTGACTCTGCCAGATGGACTTACTCCCGCAATTTCGTCTGGGAACGATCCGTTGAAGAAGTTTTGGTTTGTTAGTTTCGTTTTCGTTAGTTTAGTTCTGGCTGATTGGATAAGGCATCTGTCTATCATGACCTATGTTGGTGAAAGACGGGCCAAATCAACCAATCAGACCAACGAAACATATAACATACATACGTACATGTTCTTTAGACCCGCCTCTCGTTGCGCCGCACCTCAACCTGCCTCAAAGCAAACGCTGATTGGTTCGTTTCTTTAGCAACCTGCTCCAAATTCTCGTCAATGGAGAGTAGCCAGACTGAGCTGCGAGTGAAGACCTGAAGCTCGCGAGATCAGTTTGGTCTCACGAGGCTAGCGAAGAATGCCTCAAAGGCCATTATCCCGCTTATCACCTGGTTGCAGCTAAAACGTATAGATGGTAAGCAAGTGTTTAAAACATAAAAGAAACATGTGGCTCCCCTTTTGAAAGAAGTTATCCTGTTTGGTTGGGGTACTATTTTCATATGAAAGAAAATCCACAGGGCTGCATTCTAAAGCATTGGTTCGCAAACTGGGGTCTGGGGACCCCCAGGGGTTCACGGCACAATGCCAGGGGGTCCGTGAAAAAGTTTGCTACAAAAATAAACTTGTCTTATAGAGATAGAAATACTACTCAGACACATCCCTTGGGCATCAGTAGACCTACAGAAAAACACTTCTGCTCTGTCATTTTTTGCCATATGCAATTACATGCCTATTTAAAACTGTTGCATCTGAAAGAACAATAGCTATAATTTTTTTGTGATCAAGAGGGGTCCTCGAAAAAAATTCGGCTCCACGAGGGGTCCCCGGCCCGAGAAAGTTTGAGAACCTCTCTTCTAAACAGCATTGGTAAGGAACGCTGGTGAAACTTTTCAACCCAACAAACATCACAGGGGTTCATGTTATCTAGAAATAACGAACACCCTGACAGCCAATCATAAAACAGTATTCCATTCCACCGGTGATAATTGATGTTAAATTAGGGCTTGGAGGGCTTCTATTCTAGAAGGTCCCAGTCTCGGAGCCTTCTAGAACAGAAGCCTTGTTGACCTGAAGTGACCCCGTCAGGGCCTTAGATCTCATTAAATGTTTGTTTATGTTTGTCTGCTGGGTTCATTATGGGCCTTAAATGAGAGAGACGGTGGAGACCTCTTAGGCCTCTTACAGAGTTATAAACTGCTTGATTGGGAGTGGGGCCGCAGTTTGTGTGTGTGTGTGTGTGTGTGTGTGTGTGTGTGTGTGTGTGTGTGTGTGTGTGTGTGTGCTTGTGTGTGTGTGAATGAGATGGCATTGGATGGATACTGGTGTCTGTGTGTGTGTTTGTGTAAGCATTCATTCATGTGTGTGTTGTCTGTGTGTGTGTGTGTGTGTGTGTGTGTGTGTGTGTGTGTGTGTGTGTGTGTGTGTGTGTGTGTGTGTTTGCGTAAGCATTCATTCATGTGTGTGGTGTCTGAACATTCATGTTTGTTTTGTGTGTGAATGAGACTAAATTGGATGGATACTGGCTTGTGTCTGTGTGTCTGTGTTTTTGTCATTTGTGTGTTATTCATCTGTGTGTATGTGTTGTGTATGTACATACATGATGTGTGTGTCTGCATGTAAATCTGTTTGTGTGAGAGTATGTATGTACATGTATGTCAAAGTATACAGTATATCTCTCTCTCTCTGTGTGTGTGTGTGTGTGTGTGTGTGTGTGTGTGTGTGCACGCGCACTGAGGTATAAAAGTCCTTTGCTTTGTCAACAGAACTAATCAGGCTGGATCTAACCCTCATTTAGCCAGCATCAAAGCACACACACACATACACACACACACACACACACACACACACACACACACACACACATACTCTCTCTCTCTCTCTCTCTCTCTCTCACACACACACACACACACACACACACGCACACACACAACCCCAGACAGGCTAGAGGGATGGAGGGAGCACTACAGGATACAGAGAGAGAGAGAGAGAGCGAGAGAGATGTCATTCTGCTTTTGGAAAAGGAATAGAAGAGAGTAGAAAGGATAAGCACTACAAAGACTCAAAAACAAAACAAATAAAATGAGAAAAGAAAAGGAGAATGTGAAAAAAAAACAGGTGAGGTGATGGGAGAGAAAAAAAGAGAGTGAAGGGAAAGTGATGAAAGAAAGAATAAAACACCTCTATGTGGAGCGCTGCCAGTCTAGGAATGTGATTGGTCGACTGTGTCACTAAAGCTTATTGGATAAAAGCCTTTCTTACCTAAAGAGGCTTTGAAGTTTTTCTTGCTGGGAAAAAAACACTTTTATCCTTATTTACTTTATTTAATAAAATATGTTGTTACCTTTCTGAGAAAGAAGAAAGAGAGAACTAGGGGAGAATTGGAAAAGGACATCACTTGTCACACAGTTGAGTTCCACTTTTTTTGTAGCCAGAATAGATTTGTATACTTCCAAGCAACCTCTGTTTAAGCTCTCCAAGTGCTTAAGAAGTGATGAAATTGGTACAAACTAGCATAAAGACTTCAATATGTTTTTTATGTCCTAGTGTCCAGGTCCAGGCCTTTTGTTTTGAAATTTACAACCATTAGGGGTTTGCCTTCAAATGCTGTTCCCTAATTGGTCACAGAATTTCTGGATGTCTGCCCAAGGTTCTCTGACACAGTACTGTAGCCGAATTAATTATTGAGCTTCACTAGCAAGGCTAATTATGTGTAACAAAAGAAAAAAAGAAGAAAAGAGAATAAAGGATCATGAGAGAGATAGAGATAGAGAGAGAGAGAGAGTTATGTAACATGACCACAGTGACCACCCGGATCTAGGTTAGCCCCTGTGTTGATCAGGAACATGGCACTCTTACACAGGTAAAACACCAGCAAGTTTTGAAAGCAAACTACACCTAACCTCTAGTGTGTGTGTGTGTGTGTGTGTGTGTGTGTGTGTGTGTGTGTGTAGCTGGCGGCAGTACATGTAAATCCTCACAACTCAATTCCTTGCACGCTTCGACAAGCTGAGTTAGAAGCCTGGGCTTATAGCTCAGTGGTTAGAGCGTCCGACTCCCACATCATGGGTTAATTCTAGTTGACGGAGTGGCAGGTTCGAGACCCGAGTGCGGTGTGTGTGTGTGTGTGTTTGTGTGTGTGAGTGTGTGTTCACCTCAGAGCTGTTTCACTAAGAGGGGTCCCTCTCACTGGCAGACAATTAGGATCAATCAACGCGATAACATACAGAATGGTGACCATGGCAACTGCTGGGCAAGTGGCAGATTGAATATCAGGGTAGGCTGTCACAGGCACACACACACACACACACACATTCTCGCTTTCTCTCATATCACATATACTGTATGTACATGGACACACACACACACACATGCACGCACACTCTCCCTAACACCAAAATAAGTGTATGACTAATATTAATTTAAAAAAAAAACAACTTTGACCGTAAGAAACCACAGTGAGTGACACTTGCCTGTGTCTTATAGGGCCCTGTGGGTTTTGCTTAACCTTTTTAATCTCCAGTGTGTGTGTGTGTGTGTGTGTGTGTGTGTGTGTGTGTGTGTGTGTGTGTGTGTGTGTGTGTGTGTGTGTGTGTGTGTGTGTGTGTGTGTGTGTGTGTGTGTGTGTGTGTGTGTGTTTGGGCCCTGTGGCTTTGCTGAGCATAAGGCTCTATGTCTCTATGTCTGTGCACTTCCTTTTTTAATTTCCAGCACACAGCACAGGCCAGCACCACATCCTTTAAGTACACACACACACACACACACACACACACACACACACACACACACACACACACACACACACACACACACACACACACTGCCAGACACACACACACACACACACACACACACATTTTGTCATAAACTTGTATGCACACGTGCATACCCGCTTGAAAATAAAGATTGAATATTTAATTTACAACAATAAATACATTCAAATGCATACATGATTTCAAAATTCATCCTCATTTTACCTAAAGCAACTTCAAATAATTCAAAAGCAGCCAAGCCGAAAATTATCAAAGTGGCGTGAATAGATTCAGCACTTGGTTGTCTGGAGAAGATACGCAATGCTTGTTTCTTATGTACAATACTGTAACCATCTTATTTGTGTAAAATATATTAAGACTGATTTAGTCCTGTAGTGCACTAATCTCCCAGGTGCTTAATTTTTAGAAAACACATGTTTGTTCCTCAGTCACAGTATATCCTCCTTGTTTGTATACAAAATATTTAGTCTGATTTAGTCTTTTAGTAATTAAATAGGCTACATTTGTTTCTCTTCTCTTATATTTAATAACATGTTTCTAGTGTCCTTGTATACTATATATAAAGTGTCTTTAGTGTCTATATACTATATAAAGTGTCTTTAGTGATGGGACCATACATACTTTACTGTTTTTTTTTATCATTGAATACAGAACAATTATTGTTAATGGGACCATACAGTAGACCACTGGAGACCGGAAGTCTGTTGTGCTTTGTTGTAGTTCTTTAAGTACACGTGTACATCTGCCCACAAGAGCAAACACATTGTCTCACACAGGCACACGCATATGTATATTTAAAGAAAAACCACACACACACACACACACACACACACACACACACACACACACACACACACACACACACAAGCACACACACATTTTTCTCTCCCTACTTCTGTTCTACTAAGTCAGACAAACAATGTCATGACAAGTCATGACAAGTCAGACAAACAATGTACTTGATCTGAAAAGCATGCACATCAGACACACACACACACACACACACACACACACACACACACACAC
>JAODXP020007357.1:45000-52500 GCA_027497455.2 Sardinella longiceps | reverse complement strand
CACAGCTGATGATGGCCTAGGGCCGAAACGCGGACATGCGGACATGTCCGAATAAATGTGAAAAAAAAAAGATACACGGAGAGTGAGTTTTTACGTTTTAATACATGATCTAATTTAAACCAGCACCCAAAGACTTAATAATATAGTGAGTAGAGCGCACCTATTACCTCAATCACTTAACAGCTAGCACTGCCATGGGATTTGTTGCTGGTGCCACAGCCAGTGGGTCTATTACCATGTTAAAAGTCAGCTGCAAATGAACCATTTGAGGTTTGCCAGCAATGGCCGGCGGGCCTGACATCAGACCTGGGACTGTTGTCGGCTTGGTGCAAGCTAAGTGTTATATTCATCTAAAACTCTCTCTCTCTCTCTCTCTCTCTCTCTCTCTCTCTCTCTCTCTCTCTCTCTCTCTTTTCCTTCTCTCACACACAAACATGCATGCACAGTTGTGCACACACTGAGAACACACAGCAATACACATACAATACACATACACTAAGGCACATAGATCCATATGCTAATCACACATCTTAATGCACCTGCCCGTAAACACACACACACACACACACACACACACACACACACACACACACACACTACATACACACCAAGGCGGACACATTTACACACAAGCACTCAACACACACTTATGCACCTGGCCACACACAAACACACTCTCTCCCTCACACACATGCATTACACACACACACACACACATAAAACACCAAAATCCAATTCCCCTTTTGCGAGATAAAAGATATCTCTGTCTCACATTTCATAAACCATCCAAGTCTCAGCATGACGTCAAACCCCATTCATTTTCTACACAGCAAGTGGCCATAAGACAATCTAGCCAATCGAAAGCCTGTATTCTATTTGCATATTGCCCAGAGCCAATCAAAGGCCTCTATTAGCAGCATAAGAGGCATCTGTCTCCGCCTTCAGATGAGGGATTGTTCCAGATTATGCCTAGTCCCTAGCTTGGCAATGCCATCCTGCGTACCTCCACTAAACATTTATCTCCATATGTAATCTGGTCCAAGCCCCCTTACTTTTCTCGGTTGCTCTACGGTTTAGCCAATCAGCACACAGTTTAGAGCGATGTCTCAAAATTTTGTGGTCCTACAGGATAGGAACTCATTTGTTATTCTTCCCCCACCCACTTTCGAATTACATTCACAAAATTGGTACATGACATTAGCATCCATGGCATCCAGGCAACCTAGTCCCAGACTAAAGGTAAGATTGCCACAGAAAACAGAGTTTAGTCCCCGAGGTTTACCGCAAGTGTTGCCTGGAATAGATAATCACTCCTGTGTCTACGTCGATTGGCCTCGTAAGAATTGATGATTTAAGATGAGTCACATTGACTGCAAGGTGAAGTGGAGAGTTTATTTAATTAGTAGAGAGTTCATTTTAAAGATTTAATGGAGGTATATGGAGGTAGATTTAAATGGAGGAATAAAGGAAACACTAATTCTTAATATAATACAATTCTATCTTAATATACAGTACGTATTGGCTATTATTATTAGTATTATTAATATTATTAGTATTAGTATTACTAGTAGTAGTATTAAAATAATAAAATAAATACCTTGGGTTGTGTGTTTATGTTCCAGAGCAGTATGGATGTCCAATATTTGACTGAATGAGTGAATTTAAGATCAATTATGAGAATACAACCTGTAGATTTGTATGATAGCATTGCGTAATTACATTTCTTATCATTACTTCCGACAAGGAGGTTATGTCTGTCTGTCTGTGTACAACATAACTCGAAAAGTACTGCACGGATTTGGGTGACATTTTCGGATACCATGTGTATTAGGACAAGTAAGAACAGATTTGATCTTGGTGGTCATCAGTGACCGAGAACACCATCTAGAATTGATTTTGCATCTGTGACCGCATTGCCTTGGCAGAGATCTGCACTCTCTGAGTGCTTTTCTAGTTACAGTATTACTGTGTGTGTGTGTGTGTGTGTGTGTGTGTGTGTGTGTGTGTGTGTGTGTGTGTGTGTGTTTGTCAGAGAGAAAGATTAAAGAATAGGCCTAAGAGTTATCTGGGGTTGGAAAGATTTTGGTTTCTGGTCCGGGTCTTCTTTTCTAATGTATCCATTAGCTGATAGCACTACCCTTAGATAAATACACACACACACACACACACACACACACACACACACACACACACACACAGAGAGAGAGAGAGAGAGATAAATAAATAATAAAGAATAAATAAAGAGACAACCCCAGAGATTGCTTTCAGGCTGCAATTAAGCCTATCTCAGTGAACACAAAATCTTATTGCCAGATACAAGTTTGAAAACAGACCAAAAAGACCCTATCCGTTCATCTCATGGGGGTATGATACACACACACACACACACACACACACACACACACACACACACACACACACACACACGCACGCGCACACACACACACACACACACACATTCTCTCTCTCTCTCTCTCTCTCTCTCTCTCTCTCTCTCTCTCTCTCTCTTCCCTCCTCTCTCCCTCTGAAGTCAACGCATAAAGAGAGCCTGCAGCCGCAGTGTATGTGTAGGCCTACACATCTAGTTCCTCGCCAACGTTTCAGTTTATCTGGCGGACTTTGAAGGAGGGAGAATGCGAGAGGTGGAAACATTGGAAGAGTCATATGTTGTATTTTTTTCCCCTCTATGACAGACAGACTGCCTGCCTTCCTGTTTGCCTGACTGCCTGTTTGCCTGCCACATTGCACCTCAGACCTGAAAAAAAAAGTCTGTGAAGTTTGTCTCTTTGAATGTTGCCCAGAGCATAACACAGTGTGTTCACAGAAGACAGAAAAAAAAGAAAGAAAGAAAAAAAAAAAAAAAAAAACGGAAAACGTAACAGTTGAAACAGCTAGGCTACATGCTATGTTCTTTCCATTTAAAGGGAAGAGATAAGGGGACGGTATACCTGGGAGAGAAGAAATCTATAATATGCATATAGCTTAAACTTGTAAAGCAACCAGAGGAAGTAAGTCTGTATGCTTGTCAAAAGAACACAAGAGGTGAGGCGAAGGAAACAGTTGGAGGGAAAAAGAAAAGAAAAGAATAGAAAAAAAGAAAACTTCCTTTGAAAAGTTACTTTGCCTAATGTCGGCATGATGATATCGGTTGCTCAGCATTGTGTTTTTCTCAGCGGGTAACTTGCGGATCATGCAGACTTCCCCATTCAAAAGGTTGTCCGAGGATCATGCCAGAGTCATTTAAGGCTGTTAGTACCGGCCACTTTGCTTCACAACACTTATTTCTCTCTCTTTCTCAAAACACCTGCTATTCACCCTGTCTGGCTAGCTGTCTGCTTTATCTATCTATGTTCAACACAGCATGAGTCTTGAATCGTAAGCGGAGCTCTTTGTCCAACTGGAAGTCGACTGAGGCTGCTAAAGTCTTTTCAGGCAAGGGCGTTTAGGTTTACTGCCATCTTTGTTAGGGACATCAACCAACTCATGCTCAGTGGTATTTCTTGTCCTCAAAGGCATCTTTCAGTCAGCACGGTCAGCGAGGCACTACCTTTTATCCCATGCCTATACCTTACCCCCTTAACCCTTACCCTAACCAGAGGGTCAGGGGGTTAGGGGATGGAGCTAGTGCATTGAAGGCAGCGCTGCAATTGAAGTAAACCATTTAGGGCAAAAAGGGATGCCTTGAGGGTCTTGATGAATTCAAACATATTGATAAAGGCACCATTGAGAGGATAAACGACCAAAGATCCCGATGCTCAGCCTACATATTTGTCCAAATCAACCTAACGTCACCTCTTCAGAGAATTTATGCACCAAATTCAACTTAATTGCCAAATCTCACTTGTCCTAATTAAAATGTCCACAGCAAACCACAGCAAACATCTGTCACAAAAACATGTTCTGCATGACTCTATAAACATCTGATTCTGAATATTGTAGCTCACTTTGGAGTGTTCACAAAATGTATAGTTTATTCACTTCTTATTTTACCACTCTACAAGGTTCTTATCAGCAGATAAACACATTTAATGATTCATATTTACATCTGATGTGCAAGGGTAGTTGCAGACAAAAAAATAGTTCCCTAGTTGTTGTTCCATATTTGAGGCCTTCCGACTAAGAACATCAAGTCCATTTCTCAAAATTTTGAATAGAATTATTTTAACACATGTAAAGTGCAGTAAACCAGTCTGAAACTAGAATTGTTTAATTAGATATTATGGAGGCACTTTTCAATAATATCTGGTTTCAGACTGGTTCACCACCATTTTATATGTGTTAAAATATTTGTATTCTTAATTTTGAAATATGGACTTATATGGTTCTTCGTCTGAAGGGTTCATTTGTTGAACTGAACTGAGAAGAAGTCACCTGGGGCTGCCAAAGTCATTTGAGGTTCTCTCTGCTGCCCACCTCGTTTTAGTAACTGCAACATCCCTTCTTCCAGGACATCTGCAGTTCTTACAGTCTTAGAGCTAGAGGGTGATGCACCGTTTCAAATGTAGCCAGTTTACAAAAGTTTGCTTTTCTTTTATGGTTATGTTTCTGTTTCTATTATACTTCTTATTTCTCTGCAGACTAAAAGTGACTCACAAAAGTGAGTTCCAAGTTCCTCACTCAGTAAGGAACATTGCCTGAGGACTGTACTGTTGCTTTGGTTAGTTATTGCTTCACATTTTACTTGTATATCCTCACAATAATTTAGAGGGGAGGGGAGAGGGGATTCAATTCAATTTCAGATGTAGTCAGTTTGAACTGCCTTTTTGGTAGGTGGTTGCAGATTTGTGTGGAAGGGAGCTGGGCAGTTGTCGAACATGATGAACAAGCAGGGCCGGACTGGGACCAAAAAATGGCCCTGGCATTTTTGGGCATGGTGGCCCACCATGATTTTATTGAATAATAATAATGTTGTGGCTAGCTAAAATAACACTGTGAGTTGGACATATTGCATGAACATGAGAGATTTAATTAAACTAGCCCAATATCCTAAGTAAATGACAGCTTCGGCCCAAAAATGACTGTCGGCCCATGGGGCATTGCCCTGTATGCCCTATGGCCAGTCCATGCCTGCAGTTTGGACAGCCCTGATGTCTTTTGTTAGGTGGTTGCAGATTTGTGTGAAAGGGAGCTGGGCAGTTGTTGAACATGATGAACAAGTCCCATGTTCCAACTCACAGTTGGGCTGCCCTTCAGCCTGCATGGCTCCCTTCCACTAATGGCTCCCCACTGCACAGCAGCAGCAGACTGTCCACTGCTCTGGCTGAGTGTGTGTCTATTCACTGTGTGTGTGTGTGTGTGTGTGTGTGTGTGTGTGTGTGTGTGTGTGTTATTTATTACAAATGAATAAAATGCACAAAGGGTCAAAATGCTATGCAAATACATAATACACTGTAGTGTGTGTGTGTGTGTGTGTGTGTGTGTGTGTGTGTGTGTGTGTGTGTGTGTGTGTGTGTGTTATTTATCACAGAGGAATCATCAAATGCACACATTTCCCAGAGGGATCAAATTGACTCATATTCAGGTATTTATAGGTATTTTGTATTTCCAAATATGTACCTAAATATAAAGTGCATTTACAGTATACTGTTTCCAAATAGCAGCTTCATAACAATCTGTTCTTGTATGCTTACACACACTCATTTCTATACGTCTAGCTATCTAGCTCTACATCCATCCATCCATCCATCCATTCATCCATCCATCCATCCATCCATCCATCCACCCATCCATTTAACCCTGCAGAGCAGGCGTGTTAGGGGGTTTGTGTCATGGTGTAATAGGTCATAGAGCAGAGGTACTCAGGAACACCCCAGTTGGGTTGGAACTTTTGCAGCACCTGTAAATATATGGGAGATTCGATTCAGCAGGTTTGTGTGCAGGCGTCTCATTCCTTTTTACATGTAGCTTAAGGTACACACACACAATGGAAAAGAATTGGGTTGTCTAGCCAGAGCTGCCAGTTGGCTTGGATTACAAAATAAAATAAAAATGTATTTTTCCTCTGTTAAAACACACACACACACACACACACACACACACACACACACACACACACACACACACACACACACATATGGCAGGTAGAGTCACCTCCAGGAGTCACGTCCCAGCTCACACCACTTTACCCCTTCTCTTCCAATACAGCATCTTTCACTCAAAGTTACTTCCCCGTGGAAGTGACTCTATATTCAGCCTCATCACACCCTACTGCAGACAGCAGACGGGGATCATTTTACTCTGTCGTCTCCTATTTGGCCTTTTGAAAGGGATTAGCCAGACTAGTTATTAGCCTCTAGACTCCTCTATTTCAGATCTTTCTCTGTGAAATGTTTGAGCTATTTTATTCACAGCCATTGCCCCAGAATGGTTCTCCATTTGATGTGCCATATTCACAGGAGGAGCATCTGCTCTGACATTTCTAATTTATTTACTTTGTAAGCTTGAGCACTTTGACCAGTATTCTCCCAGGTGTTTAAGTCCAAAAGAGTGCTTAGCTCCATGTGTTTCAGGACATGTAGTTCACCTCTTTATGAAAATTGGTTATTCACCCCCTTACCTGGAGTTACATATGTGGGTAAAAGCATTTTGGTCTCAGTGCTTGTGTTTTCCTAGCATGGCATCCCCAATTTTCCCTATTTTTTTTAACTTCAGCTTAGCATAGGCACTGGAATGTAATGTTGCCAGATAGCAACTCTTTGGCCTATGCTAAGCTAAAGGTAAAATTGGGGTTGCCAGACCAGGACAATGCATGTGCTGAGACTAAAATGCTCTTACCCACATGTAACTAAGGGGGTGAATAACCAATTTTCATAAAGATGTGAACTATACCTTTAAGCAAGTGTGAGAATACCACCCTTTGTCTTTGTTTTTCCATTGTGTGTCCTTTTTTTAATTTTAATCAAAGTATATTATCTCGTCTCACACTATGACCTGCTGTATAAACGATGAAATAAGGTTGGGTTGCTTCAATTACAGACAGCAATGGTATCATAAAGAGTCAATTTGTCTTCTGTCAACAAGAGTGTAGGGGGGACTGGCGAGAGATGATTGCGTGGACGATTGTGAGGACTGATTGTGGTGGCACTGTTTGTTGTAGCAATACTAGGCTGTTCTGAATGTCCATTTGTGTGAGACACACATACAGTATGCACACAGACACACTCAGACACACACTAACACACATACAAGCATACACATTGTTACGAAACAGGTCAGTAATAGGAGTCACACGTAGACACTACATGAACCTATTCACATCCCATACTCCAGGGGGAGCTGGCTGCCTCTGCTGGTGGCCAGTCCTTAAATAGCGTAAGTAATAGAGGAAGAGGGTGTTGTGGAACTTGTTGAATAACCGCAAACCGGATAACAGCTTAACGCAGAGGAGGTGGAAAACATCGTCGGCCTCCAACCTTGAGCTTCATACTATCGTCTGGGCTTGTCGGCAAGGAGCCTGTGCCAGGGCTGGCCCACAGTCCTGGTAAGCCAGTCTCCCTTTGG
>JAODXP020007357.1:35000-37500 GCA_027497455.2 Sardinella longiceps | reverse complement strand
TTTTTTATTTCATTACTGGTTAAAGTCTACCTGTCTTCTTCTTCTTCTTCTTCTTCTTCTTCTTCTTTATATATCATTGAGAACTCCCAATCACTGTTGATCAAAGATTACCTCTAATAACAGAGCATAACAATTGTGTGAACAAGGGCTGTATAAGGAAACAACTTATAACAAATGTATAAACTAAGTGAAATGTATCTAATATTTTAAGATTAAAAATAAAATGTTAAATAACATTAATGCAATTATAGCAAGTACAAATAAAGTAAAATAAAATCTATAATATTATACATTAAACATTAACAAAGTAACAAAGCTTCAGAGGGGGGAGAGAGAGAGAGAGAGAGAGAGAGAGAGAGAGAGAGAGAGAGAGAGAGAGAGAGAGAACACTCTGGGACATAATTGCAATATTTCACATCCAAGGACACAGTGTGATGGTTTAGGGAGAAGAGAAGCTGTCAGTCCCATTGCATCAATGTGTCTGTTTTAATAGCCTATCCTAATTACAGAGAATGGGGGGGACTGGCGGCAGTGATAGATGGGCTTTCTGTCTAGTCAAGGCGTGTGGCATTCACACTCTTAATCAATCACCCCTGTTTCCAGCCAGTCTGCAACTATCGACAGATCTGACTGAAGGGTGTGTGTGTGTGTGTGTGTGTTGTGTGTGTGTGTGTGTGTGTGTGTGTGTGTGTGTGTGTGTGTGTGTGTGTGTGTGTGTGTGTGTGTGTGTGTGTGTGTATGTGGGTGCACTTGAACTGGGCTGGGACTGGCCATTGATGGTGGATACAGACCGACATGATGTTCTAAGAATCAGCGATGTTCTAAAACTCCAAACTGTGATTTGACATGTTCAATCTTTTGTGACAGCTTGCAATTGATACACAACTCCTCTCTAAAACCATCTTGTCTCATCGCGGATCTTCAGTATGAATTGGCCTTTAGGACGGCACTCCACTCCTCACCCCCTCTGAATAAATACAGTAGATGAATAAATAATCACTAGCCAAATACATATTCAGAACTATATTGGAGAACTTAAATTAATTGAATATAATAAATATAATTGAATAATTGAGGCAAATAACAAATAAGGTTAAGCTGCACAGCAACAGCACTGGTACTGTTTATAGTGAGTTAGTAGCACTCCTTAATAAACCCCAATAATGAAGTATTTCAATCCTACAAAACATTAAAGAAGAGGTCCAGTGATAAGTACCAAAAGCATATTGCAACATTATACAAAGTTTGAGCATTTTGCCAGGGAGTAGAATTTTGATACGTTCATGCAGTCATGAGAAGAGCGCTTGCTAATTGCAGCTAGCGGGAACATCGATTTCTATGTAGATGGTAAAGGTGGAACATTTAGTTCATTTTCAATGCCTCGTTTTTAAAATTTTGGGACCATCATTATACTATCAACAAAGTGAGAGTCTTTCTATGTTTTAAAACAGCGAACTGACGTCTAACACCTACTGTATCTCGATGTACCTGGTAGCTACAATCAGCTAGCAGCTTTCTAAAAATGCTGCTCCCTTGGTAACTCCTCAGAAACACACAACACACCATAGCCCAGTACATCACTTCCTGTTCACTTCCTGGTCTCCACATACATATCTCTCCCAGTTGACCAGCACGCGCGTGCGCGCGCACGCACACACACACACACACACACACACACACACACACACACACACACACACACACACACATTTCTTACCAAAGACGTTTTGCTCCCTCAACTGCACTTTAGTTAGACTAATTAGATCTGAATACTTTCACAAACTTTTCTGTGAGTCATCCTTCTAGTACTATGACAGTGTGTGTGTGTGTGTGTGTGTGTGTGTGTGTGTTTGTGTTATTGATGTCTGGCTTGAAGGCTGTTTCTGTCAGGAAGAATTTCAAGTCATCATTCATCACATCTCATAACACCCCAACCACCACCATCTCTCTCTCTCTCTCTCTCTCTCTCTCTCTCTCTCTGTCACTGTATCTCTCTCCCTGGTAATTGAGGAAGGCATCATTGATCATAAATGACTTGATAAAAGTTTTTCCACTTTTATGAATTGCCTTGGTTTTATTTCTTTATATATGTATCAGATAATGAAGATGTATGTTGTCAAAGTTTATTTAGTTGACATGTAGATGTGACCTACACCAAAATGTGTGTTTCTTTCAATAGGACCACACACTGGTAGCCAGGCATCATATTGTAGACAGTCTAAGTACAGTACGTTAGACAAGGACAGAACATCAATCAATAAAACCACTCATTATTTTCATATAACATATTTATTTATTTATTTATTTGTTTACCAATGCTTTGATATATTTGCTTCTGTGATTTGCTGAGAGTAGGCAACATTAAGACCTTCAGACACTGTCTGGCGCCAACATTATCTGTCGCCTTGTCATTTAGACAGGATGTTTAATTTTAAAAGGTGATTGAATTGCAGAAATATTTGATCAACAATGGATTTGACATGGTGACATTGGCAAACAA
>JAODXP020007357.1:27500-30000 GCA_027497455.2 Sardinella longiceps | reverse complement strand
AACTATTTGCTGTTGTTTGTTTTGTTCTTCAATTTTTGTGTTCCATATGCCTTGTCAATATATCATCCAAAATGTCCTGATGTTCTGTTTATATTGAACGTGCGTAACGCTCTCATGTTTGATAGAGATAGTTCCATGATTTTAGTGGAAGGTAATTGTTGCATCAAAGTTAATTAGCAACTGTGTTAGTTAGCTAGCAACTGTGGTTTTGGGAAATTCACACCAAACCACATCAGTGACGCATCTGATGTTCTTAACTCTTGTCTTCCCCTCCGCACAACCTAATGTCGCCTTCACATTGGCATATATTTACAACTCAGTATTTCGCAATATGTCCTCCACCAGTTCTGGACCGCAGTTCCCGATAGAGAATATTAATAACTTACAGTGTAACCTTGTGTTCAACCGTCTGTCACACTTTTGACAGTTGTAAAATATCAAAATATAGTGAGATTTAGCTGATATTGAAGCATCCAGAACCCTGTCGGATTTGCACTGCACTTGTTCGGACCTGTTTGCAGGTTTTCACATTCTCACATAACATGAATGATTTCTGGCCATTTTGTCATTGTACCCACGGTCTTCAAACATGCCAATATGAAGGCAGCATATACTATACAGGCCTCCATGCACCAGTTCTGCCAGCATTGAGGAACGCTTTCGGATTCAACAGTTTTGTTTGCCCCTGCACACCGGCACTACAAGCAACAAACACTGCGCAGTAGCCTATGGAATCACCCATGGATGTTCTGAATGGCTCTGACGAAAAATAGACTTCAACATAATCAAGAGTTGGCAGCAGAGTTTGCAGTGTGCAGGGTTGCATTGAAAACAATCAAATAGAAACAGAGTGTTCTACCACACTTTCTTGGAGCTGGTGCACGGACTTCTTAAAACTCCTGATAGCTGAGAAAGGTTCCTTTTGAGGGGCTCAGGATAAATCCTGTGATGTGGAGCCTAAAATGGACACAGGCAAAAGCTAAACTTCCAAGCAAGTGATAAAACCTGAATGTGTTTCTTCATTTAGATCATGCGTAACACATATTTTAAAAATCAGCCAAATATGGAGGGAGGTGTTGGGTGAAGAGGTGCAGTGCATTTTTGGCATGTGTGTGTGTGTGTGTGTGTGTGTGTGTTCGTTTGTATGTGTGACAGAGATAGAGAGAAACAGATGGAAAGAGAGCAAGCGATAGAGAAGTAAAAAAAGAAAAGGGGATATGGTAAAAGAGGGAGAGAGAGAAAGACACAGAGAGATGGAGGTGTGGATGCATGGGCAGAGAAAAACAGAATGAAGGGTTTGTGTGTGTGTGTGTGTAAGACACGCAGATAGAGTGAAACAGATGGAAAGAGAAAAAAAGAAGAGAAGGGGCAGACTGAAAAGAGAGATAGAAGGAGAAAAAGAGAGGAAGAGAAAGACACAGAGAGATGAAGGAATGGCAGAATGGGAGGGGTCTAAGTGATGATGATGGTGATGGGTCAGCCTGTGTGCTGATGTGAGTCCAGATGTTGTGGAGCTCTAATGTCTATCTGCATGAGTAGTAGGCTGCCGGCGTGCTGGAATGGTGGTGGAATCTGTCATCTAGCAACATCTGTTAGACAGCTGGGTCTATGTTGAAACTCACTGCATTCTCACTCATTGACACACACACACGCACACACACACACACACACACACACACACACACACACACACACACACACACACACACACACCATAAATCTGTGGAATTATTCGAATGATGATTTTAATGATTCTAAGCCATATCATTGATCCACAACGTCATACCTCCTCCTCAAACTGTTTTCAAACTTCTGAACTCATTGTTCCCTCACACACACACACACACACACACACACACACACACACACACACACACACACACACACACACACAAAGACACACACACACAAGCACAAAGTACTTTGTACACTCATACACATATGCGCACACAAACGTGCACACACACACACACACACTAGTATTTAACAATACGCGTCCTTATGATAGAGTTGTAGTGTTGCTCCAAACAAGCATACCCAGATGAGCCACCCGACAGCACAACTTGATGAGACCATCTTTTTAATTACTTGTTTATTTGTTTATTCGTTCATGTCTTTATTCGTTTGTTTCCTCAGTGGAAATACAAGTAATTGGCACACTTTGGAAAGAGACAACTATGCCAATGCCAGCACCAGCGCCAGTGCCGACGGCAGAGCCATGCCATCCCTTTGAGACCACACGGCTCATGCCACACGCTCATCTTCTTGGCATCCTGCCCGGGCAAAGTAAATAGAACAGGAAAAGGCACCGTCAATAGATTACGGGGGTAATGGTAGTAGATTATTATGTGTTTATCAGGGGAGGCATCATGCTTCATAGCAGGGGGGTAAGAGGGATAAATCTCTTGAAAACAACAGTAAAGGGCTTTGGTTAGAAGAAAGGTTTTCCTTTGAGAAAGATACAAAAGAGAGAGAGAGAGAGAGAGAGAGAGAGAGAGAG
>JAODXP020007357.1:20000-22500 GCA_027497455.2 Sardinella longiceps | reverse complement strand
ACTGTTTTTTCTATTTGAACTTATAGAGTATATACATCTACAGTTGGCCTTATAGAGTGACTGTACATTCAGACCGTGTGCAGTAAATGTCCAAAAGTTGTCCAAGAGACCCAAAAAACATTGTTTGGTCCAGAAGCAAAAGAGACAGTGGGTTTTATTAGGCATTCAAATGTCCGATCATGCTTCTGTAAAGAAGCCACGCTAGGATAATTGATAGTTGTTGATAGTAGTTGCCAAACTGTTCAAGAGGGTAGGTCTGCACACTGCGGAATAACCTCCAAAAATAAAGTTTGTTGAATGAAAACAGCAACGTTTCGATCACCCTGGATCTTCGTCAGGCATAAGGGTAACAGGAAGAAGCTATGGCACCTATGTCACATGACCCTTCAATCTACACCCACCCAGGCAGGGAACCCAAAGGTACCAATCAACTTGACTGACAGGCAGCTTGGCCTGTGTCAGTCAGTGAGAAGGCAAAACAAAAAGTCGCCAAAATGTGTCATAGCCAGGGGGTCAGAATTTGGCTGGTTAGCTTCGCCAATTAGCATTGCACTTCCTCGTCGCCATTTTCCAGAAATTACATCATAACCGACTCCATTTGACATATGCTGATTGGTTAATTCTACTCTTTCAGCTCATGTGAACGAGCTCCCTGTGCAAGAACTTTTGTGGGCGTGCCCAGATTTGCCATCTGTATCTATGAACATCAATGACATAGGTGTGTACCGCCCTCATCTCCATTAGTAACATGGGCCCTCATTGGCCTAATGAAATGGAGTTCGGAAGTGAGCTCCATGAAACGCCATCTTGACAACTGAAAATTTTGTTCAATTTTGGATGAATTTACTTGCCTAGCATTCCACATTGAAATGAATGGGAGGCGGGACTTAGTATGTTTCTCCAGGTTTATTAATACCTCCATGTTTTGAAGCCAACAAACATAACCAGCGTCATCGGTTGGTTTCGATGTGATTGGCTGAAGTGACACATCAATTAAATTGATGTACAAGTTGTTTGTCTAGTTACATTCAAGAATTTCTGGCTCCTGAAATAACTTCGCTATCGTTTGACATCAGGGCCGAATTCAACAGTCGTAACGTTTTGTAACGTAACGTAACGTAACAGTTCCCATTCATCCCTATGGTTGACATAGTTCTATTAATACCTCCATGCTCATTTCCATCAAGTTAACTTTCTCCTATTATTCAAGACGCCAAAGTTTCGCCGCTCGCCCCACCTGCTGACTTTTTTTTTTTTTTTTTTTTTGCTTCTATCGCTCTTGACCATAGAAAGAGAATTTCTGCCGTTTTTGTTGCGGTCAAGGCCTACAGCGAGCGAGAGAGAAAGAAAGGGACTGAGAAAGAGAGAGGGAGAGATAGGGAGAGAGAGAGAGAGAGAGAGAGAGAGAGAGAGAGAGAGAGAGAGAGAGAGAGAGAGAGAGAGAGGTGCATACAGGATATATTGTTCATGCAGGAAGTTCTCTACTTTTACATTTCCATGGTAAAAAAAAAGACTGAATGCACAGTTACCCAAAGAAAAGAATAAAATGGAAAGAACAGAAAAAGGTAGTCAAGGAGGTAAAGAAACAAAAGAGCATGAAAAATGACCCTCTGTGGATGAAAAATATCGGTGCCTCCACCTGGCACCCTGGTGTGAATAGATTTGTTGATATATGAAAGACCTCCAGCTTCATAATGCAGTGCAATTATACAAATTACACTAATGACTCTAACACTGACTTCACCTGAAGGCTCACCTTCAAGCGCATACATAATGCAATGGCTGTGATTAATTTCTCTGTGTGTAGGCAGGTGGATCAAGAGAGTGTATGTGTGTGTGTGTGTGTGTGTTCACACCAGGATGCCTGTATGTGTGTCTGTGTGTGTGTGTAGGCAAGGGAAGAGCAAGTGTATGTATGTGTGTGTGTAGGCAGGTTGGAGGGGAGCAATAGTGTGTGTGTTCACACCAGGATGCCTGTGTGTGTGTGTGTGTGTGTGTGTGTAGGGACGGGGAGAGCAAGTGTGTGTGTGTGTGTGTGTGTGTGTCTCTGCTGCAACACCTCCACTGTCACATGATGATGTATATCTAAAATGCAATCAATATAAGCAGCGTTTTTTTCCACCACAAACATCTGCTCAGTCACTTGATACATGCATAAACAAAAGCACACAATTTTCCAGAAGACTCTTGATTCATTAGTAGTTTAATTCCAAAATAAATCTACAACAGAAACCACTAGTCATCTTAGACAAAAAAAAAAAAAAAAATCACTTTAAATGATTTTCTACAGAATTAGAAAAAACCTCCAGTTTGAATTGAATCATACATTGCATTACCATCTCGTCCATCGAGCACTGATCAGTATTCTATCTGAACTGATTTCCTCGGGATGAGAAAGCATCCTTAATATTATTACATTTATTTTTTACAATGCACAGTTCCAGCTTAGATCGAATCCTCCACATAAAAAAAAAAGTCATGAAATAAATTGCATGTTTTG
>JAODXP020007350.1:60000-62500 GCA_027497455.2 Sardinella longiceps | reverse complement strand
TGTGTTATTCCAGTTTGATTTCAGTGGGCCCAATCATGCAGACGGCGCACAATGCGTTCGCGACTGGCGCAAGCTGTCATTGTTATTTTGTGCGAACGCTTGGTTCGTTTTTCTGTCAAGTAATTTGCGTTGTCTAACTAGCAAATGACTTTTCGTCCTCGAAGGTGTGTGGAAGGTTTGGCTAGGCGCAAAGCACAACAGATGCTATTATAGGCACACAGAAAAGGATCCGCCACTGACTGGGAAAAACCTGGTCATTCGTCAGTCACGCATTCCTGAAATGGTATTTTATGTGCGCACAATGCAATTGGTAATGCAGTCCTCGTTAGGCAAAAAAAACATTTCAACACACATCTTAAATATGAGGTGTTAACTAGGCTTGTAAATTATCACTTGATCTTCTTTTTGACAAAATACAATTGAATATATTCATTCATATATCCATTAATCCATTCTATGTCACCTTTAAATGGAGAATCAAGTTTACTTTCACTTTCAAATGAATATTCCGAGATATCTATCAGGACTAAATCAGCTTCCTTCATGTCTTGTGCAGCTGTAGACATCAATTTAATATTACCAGAGCCATTACGGCTCTGACTATTACTAGACCTGAGGTGTGAGCTTGCTCGCTATTCAATATTTTAATTTCTTTAAATGCATAAGGAGGAGATCAGCTGGTGTGATAGCAATTCACCAGGCGCTTTGCACTCTTCGTTCTTAAAGGCAATGAGAGATTGACCTGTCATTGGTTATGTCTGCGTTACACCCACAACACACCCATGATTAATTAGGCATCCCAAGTCCAACCTTTTTGAACTTTGTGCCGGCGCGAAGTTCATTTTCTGCACTATGAAAATAGCAAAATGCAGCCGGGACACCCCCAAAACCATTTGCCCCATCCGTCAAACAACATTTGACATTGCTTCGTCAAAATAGGGCCCAGTATGTTTACAAAAAATGTGTCTGTACAGAATACACACACACACACACACACACACACACACACCCTTCTGACTTCTACTCAGTCAGAAATATGGATCTTAGTAAATCTGTAATCAGAGCAGAATTGCTCAGTAACTCTCAGAATGAAACCCTGATGGCAAAGTCATGAGATTGTTTGTTAAGAGCTCTTTAGTGCTGAGACAAGATTAATGTGCATGCACACAAACACACACAAACACACACACACACACAGATTCTTAATGTCTGTTTAATGGTGCCTGTCTCTCTGTCTGTTGGAGACCATTCCGTTGGCGTGACGCTTTGTACCTCGGCATCTGACATTCTCCTCAAGCGTAATTAATGTTAATCCCACAGAGAGAGAGAGAGAGAGAGAGAGAGAGAGAGAGAGAGAGAGAGAGAGAGAGCGGCGTCTTCGACATGCCACACATATTTCTCCACCAGGGAAAAAAACAAACTTAATATTGTTTAGATGTTGATGTTGTTGTTGTTTTTGTGTACCTCAAGCTGTTTAGGCTGTCGTGTCTTGTTTGGTCTCAAAGCCAGCGCAGCAGCACCAGTCGAGAAGGAAGGAAGGAAGGTCCTGACCCTCATCTGAGTCATAGCTACTCATTCATGAACAACTCGGCTCCATCATCTTCATCATAATCTTCATCCTCCTCCTCATCTTCATCATCCTCGTTTGTCTCTGTGTCTTATCTGAATCATGGCTAGTCACTCATCATGAACAGCTCTGCCCTGTCTACATACTAATACTAATACTGTTTGATCATCATCATCATCATCATCATCATCATCATGTCCATCATCATCATCATCATCATCATCATCCTCATCCTCATCTCAGTGCCTTATCTGAATCATGGCTAGTCATTCTTGAACAGCAGTGTCCTGTCTTTGTTAACATACTAATATTGTTTGATCATCGTCATCATCATCATCATCATTCCTATCTGAATCATGGCTAATCCTTTTATGAACAGCACTGTGCTGTCTATGCTAACAAACTAATACTGTTTCATCATCACCATCATCATCATAATCGTCATCGTCATCAACATTGTCATCTTTGTCTCTGTGCCTCATGTATATCATGGCTAGTCATTCATGAACAGCACTGTCCTGTCTATGTTAACATACTAATACTGTGTGATCATCATCTTCATCATCATCATCATCATCTTTTTCATCATCATCATCATCATCATCTTTGTCATCTTCATCATCATCATCATCATCATCATCTTCATCATCATCTTTTCTCTGTGCTTTATCTGAATCAGTCATTCATGAACAGTATTGAACAGAGAGAGAGAGAGAGAGAGAGAGAGAGAGAGAGAGAGAGAGAGAGAGAGAGGTGAGTTAAGTACACATGAAAAATACATGCACTCTCTAGATGAGGGAGAGAGAGAGAGAGAGAGAGAGAGAGAGAGAGAGAGAGAGAGAGAGAGAGAGAGAGACGTGAGTTTAGTACACATGAAAAATGTATGCACTTTGTGGATGAGAGAGAGATAGAGAGAGGGAGGAAGAGAGAGAT
>JAODXP020007350.1:10000-12500 GCA_027497455.2 Sardinella longiceps | reverse complement strand
AAAGATTATAACATGTCTTGGGCTCTGTAAATTCAACGTCTCCCATACTGCTTGGCTAACATTATCACAGGGTTTGATTAACATCCGTCAAGGGGTTGGCTAACATTACCACAGGGTTTGACTAACTTTAGTCAAGGGGTTGGGTAACATTGCCACAGGGTTTGGGCAACGTTACCAAAGGGTTTGGCTATTGTCACTACGGCAGCAAAGTCCTCTGTTCAGATTCCTCTTTAAATCCCTGAAGCACACCATCACTCAGGCATTGTTCCATTAGAATGCCCACTTTGGCTTCTATAAATATGCATTCCATTCAATTAGAATCCGTCTCACTGTGGCAACAAGGCTTATCCGTGAGAGATCGGGCTTACGTAACTGGATATTGCTTATTGTATAATTAATCTGAAAGATTGCGATAACAAGCGGCACAGATTCTCCACTCCACTTGCTCCCCTCTAACAATGGCAGCTGGATCACGAGAGATTAAAATAAATAAAATAACGCCGTTGTTTAAATCTATTAAGGATGGAAGGATGGAAGGAGGGAGCCTCCCAGGAAAAGGGAAACCCAAACACGTTTCTTAGAGGAGGATTGAGTTCAATAGCTACTGTACAGAGTTGATGAATCGGACACATGCACACACACACACACACACACACACACACACACACACACACACACACACACACACACACACACACACACACACACACACACACACACACATTTTAATTCTTTATTTGGATTGACAGATAGACATTTATCATGGCGCAATCCAAATATGGCTTTAAGGAGTTTTATACAACATTACCAGTATCTACCCATAATGTGTTCTAGGGAAAGAGATGACACCTACGCCTCCAAATGAAGAGGCTTCCAATTATGCTAGCGGGCATCTTTCAGAGTGGACTTTAGCGTTATCATTAAGCACATTATGAGCAATACTTTAAATGCCATATTATTACTCCTTTTCTACGTTATCGACGGCAGTCACGACGGGTGAGAATGTTAGTGTTTGCTGCGTGCCGGCATCGGGCCTGCGTCCGCCATTGCCCGCGCGTGCGCACACACACACACACACACACACACACACACACACACACACACACATACACACATAAATTGGATACATTCTGGCTCTCTGTAAACACACACATGCACACACACACACACACACACACACACACACACACACACACACACACACACACACACACACATACACACATGATTTGGATACATTCTGGCTCTCTGCAAACACACACATACACACACATGAATTGATTGAACATCCTTATTCTTTGCTAAGATGGGCCTTTGATGTGGCTGCTCCGACACACACACACACACACACACACACACACACACACACACACACACACACACACACACAAATTGACATATTGTGGTGTTGAGTCGAAGAGGCCCAGTGTTTTTTCTTACCTGCCTCCCAGCAAGCAGGCGACACAGAGAGAGAGGTGTGTGAGTACGATCTAAACGTACAGACATTTAAGTTTTTTTCTAAAGAAAGCCTTGTGTGCCGTTGTCAGCATGCCGTGGATGTACGAGAGAGAAAGGAAGAGGGAGAGAGAGAGAGAGAGGGGGAGAGAGAGAGGGATGGAGAGAGAGAGAAAGGAAGAGAGAGAGAGAAAGAGAGAGAGGAGAGAGAGAGAGAGAGGGAGAGAGAGAGAGAGAGAGAGAGAGAGAGAGAGAGAGAGAGAGAGAGAGAGAGAGAGAGAGAGAGAGATAGAAAGGCCATCAGTGCTGCTGTAATGAGAGGAGTAATTGGAGCTTTTGTTGGAGGTGTCTGGAGATGCTTTGCTAAGATGGGCCTTTGATGTGGCTGCTCCGACACACACACACAAACACAGACACACAGACACACGTACGCACACACACACACACACACACACACACACACACACACACACACACACACACACACACACACACACTCACACACACTCCGACCGCACTTCCACACACGTCGCATTGAATCATTGTTCTCACCGCTACGCAACTGACAGGAGCCCTTTGATGTGCCAGGTATGCACACTGAAACACACACACACACACACACACACACACACACGCGCATAAACAGACACACACACTCATGCATACGCACACACTCACACGCATACATACTGTACACACATGCATACACACACACACACACACACACACACACACTCATACTGGCTCCTATCCAAGCTAATGAACGTCCATCTCCCCCAACAAAGCTATCAGAACCCAATGCCATGTTTGCTAATTCCACTGTGTGATAACGAGAGAGAAAGAGCACTTCACTACACTCTACCCTAACACACACACACACACACACACACACACACACACACACACACACACACACACACACACACACACACACACCATTCCATTGTGTTTATAACAAGAGAGAGAGAGCACTTCACTACACTCTACCCTAACACACGCACACACACACACACACACACACACACACACACACACACACACACAC
>JAODXP020007350.1:0-5000 GCA_027497455.2 Sardinella longiceps | reverse complement strand
CGTTTCTGACAAAGTCACCCACCACAAGCAGGCAGTCTTCAAACTGAAAAGCAGAGCACGGGACTGGGAGCTGAACTGGAAAAAACTAAGCCGCATGCCCAAAATGGAGCCTGCTGCAGTTGGTGTGCAGCAATTAGTCAACCAACCCACCGTCTCAGCGGCTTCTCCACCACCTAACCCGCCTACCATCTCAAAGCCACAGATCAGTTTGGAAAGAACACGACTCCCTGTCTTTTCAGGAGACATGACTGACTACTATCGGTGGAAAGCAGAGTGGGCGGAGCTGGAACAGCTAGGGAATCCAATGAGAACTGCTGGAGTCACACGTTTCCATCTGCTGGCAAGCTTGAGTGAAAAGGTGAAAAGAGACCTGGTTCTTTCCAGTTGTTCAACCCCAGATGAGATGTTCAAGCGCCTCGACAATCGCTTTGGAAATAAAGCAAGGATTGTTCTCAAGATTGCCGAGGATATCGAGAGCCTACCTCCCGTGAAGGGGAATAACCCCCGTAAGGCAATTGAATTAATCCAGGCCGTGGAGAGGGCCTTAAGCAATCTGGTCATACTGGGAGAAGAGGACATCTTGAAGAATAGGCTTGTCGCCCAATCACTGGAACGAAAGCTACCCAGCTCGCTGAAAGAAAAGTGGATTGAATACAAAGCAGAACCTCTGCATGGATTCAGCCCACAAACCCACTTCGACTGCCTGCTGCTCTACCTCCAGAAGCAGGAGGCTGTGCTGGAGGAACTAGACCAGCTGGATGAAGGTCTCAGAGAGGCAACCCCCTTGGCAAAATCACCAGTGGACAAGGCAGCCAAGAAGGCGTTTTCTAAAGCCACATCAGGACAAAAGGCGTCTCAGCCAAAGCCACAGGCAGGTGCTTGCTCGGTCTGCTCTGACACAGCCCATGCAGGTAGACTTTTCGCATGCACCACGTTCCGAGGGATGGATCTTCAAACTAAGAAAAGCCATCTTAACTCACACAAGCTGTGTCCTCAGTGCCTTGGTTCCCATCTACAAAGTGTCTGCAGCAACAAAAGGTTTGTCTGTACCAAAGCTGACTGCCGAACTGAAGAGCTCCATCACTACCTGCTGTGCCCCAGGTCCATGCCTCCGGAAAGTACCAGAAGGAAAGCAAATAGCAAAGGCCTCGGTCTCACCAGTCAACAGGAGGAGCTCCTGGGAAAAGTTGCCCCTGAGCTCAGGGAAGAATTTAGAAAGGCCTTCTCAAATAAGACGTCCGCCATAACTTGTTCTTCTGGAAAAACACCGGTAGAGTATCCAGTAGTTATGATGCTACTTGAAGTAACGAGCAACTCTGGCCAGCTTATCGGTACCTTGATAGACCTTGCCTCCGACACCAATTACATCACCCATTGCGCCGCCCAGCGACTCGGATTGAATGGTGAGAGCATTCAACTGATGGTGCATGGTGTCGGAGGAATGACCAAGACGGTCCGGACCAAGAGGTACTCCCTTCGCCTCAGGGTGAAGACCACCAAGGGAACGGTAGCAGAACATAAGTTGCTCTGTTATGGGCTAGAAAGTATTGCCGATGTCAGCCACCCTGTCACCCCACAGCAGCTCCTGAAAATATTCCCGGATGTTGCTGCAGCAGAGCTGACCCGGCCTGAAACCATTGACCTCCTGATCAGCCATAGGGAGGGTCGTCTGGTTCCACAGCCATTAAAGAGGGATGGCGATCTAGTCCTCTGGGATGGACCTCTTGGCAAAACGGTAGGTGGCACCCACCCCGACCTCTTCGAGTCTGTGGACTTGACACTCCACCAGTCCGAAACCCACTTTGCTCGAACCATGAGGACCTCTTCAAGGCTCTACAGAGAGGTTCTTGTGGGCCAAGCTGAGGTCCTGCCACAGACAGTTCTCAGTAACAGCACTGCCACAAACAAAGAAGTCCTCGAATGGTTCAAGTGGGACAGTATCGGGGCAGCATGCAACCCAAAATGTGGAAGCTGCAAGTGTGGCAAATGTTCCCCAGGTGGCCAAGAAATGACCCTTGGAGAAGAGAGGGACCTGGAAAAAATAAAAGGCTGTCTCTCGTATGTCCTGGCAGACAAGCACAGTGATGCTCCACACTGGGATGCAGCTTACCCCTGGAAGGCCAACCCAGCAATTCTGCCAAACAACCGGCAAGCAGTGGAAGCAACCTTCCGAAACACTGAAGCCCGGCTGGCAAAAGAACCGCTGTGGAAGGTGGCATATGGAGAGCAGATCCATGACATGGTGGCAAGAGGAGCGGCTGTCAAGTTCACCAGGGAGCAGCTCAGAGACTGGAACGGGCCAGTGTGGTATATTAGCCATCTGGTCGCTCCCAATCCTCACTCCAGCTCCACACCTGTGAGAATAGTCTGGAACAGCAGCCAGGAGTTTAAAGGGATGAGCTTGAACAATCTGCTCCATAAAGGCCCTGACGTCCTCAACCCCATCCGAGGCGTCCTCCTGAGATTCCGGAGTGGGTTGTACGCGGCCCTCGGTGATGTCAGAAAAATGTACAACTCGGTGTGGCTTAAAGATGAGGAAGTACACCTCCACCGTTTCCTCTGGAGGGATGACCCCAAGGAAGAAATCAGTGAGTTTGCTGTTGTCAGAGTCAATATCGGTGACAAGCCTGCCGGTTGCATTGCCCAAGTGGCCATGAGGGAGACTGCCAACTTGCCCCAGTTCACGTCCATGCTTGCAGAACGCCGCATCATAACCGAGGACTGCTATGTTGATGACATTTTGACCTCCCATGATGACCTCCAAGCTTTAATCAGGATGACTGAGGGAGTCGAAAAGATCCTAAAGGCAGGCGGCTTCTCACTCAAACCCTGGGTCCTGACTGGTCAAAGTGGGAGGGGTGAAGAACCCAACAGCTCCAGTGGCGACATAGCAACAGAGCCCAAAACCCTGATACTCCCAAATCAAATGCGGGACGAAGAAAATAAGGCACTCGGACTAGGTTACGAGCCAGAATCTGACAAACTCCGCCTGCTGACGTCAGTGAACTTCTCAAGACGGCGGGGAAAGATGAGAACCGGGCTGGACCTACGAGAGGAAGAGGTTCGTGCAAACACCCCTGACCCCCTCACCCGCCGAGTGCTGCTAAGCCAAATAGCAGGGTTTTATGACCCTATTGGCCTAGCTTCACCCATCAAGCAAAAGGGCGTGATGCTTGTGAGAGAGTCTTTTCAGGAGGCGGGAAAAGACCGGCCTGTCAAAGACACCTGGGACGACCCCCTCTCACCGCATCTCCGGGAGGCTGCAATAACCCTCTTCGAGCAGTGCGTACGACTCGGCAAGGTGAGGTTCACCAGGAGCCTCACTCCCCCTGGAGCCATAGGCCGTCCCATGGGCGTCACCTTCTCCGATGGCAGTGAGGCATCATATGGAGCGGTCCTCTACCTCCGCTGGGAGACGGCGGAAGGAGTCGTCGTAAAACTTGTCGAATCCAAGGCCAAGCTCACCCCGCTAGACCAAAAAGGTGATGCCATCAAAGCAGAGCTGTGCGGGGCTGTCTTCGCAACACGCCTGAGGTCCTATTTCGAAAAGCACTGCCATATCCAAGTCGACAAGTGGGTCCATATAGTTGATAGCCAGACAATTTTAGGAGCAATCCAGAAGGATAGCTATGGCTATCAGTCCTTCTTTGCCAATCGGGTAGGCGAAATTCAAAAGGCCGGCCCCGTCGACAGTTGGAGATGGGTCGAAGGGAAAGCAAATATTGCTGACCTCATCACAAGAGGAGCCCCTCCTGAGGACCTTGCAGAAGGATCAGTATGGCAGGAAGGCCCTGGATTCCTAAAACTCCCATTTGAAGACTGGCCTGTGAAAACTGCCGGAGAAGTCATCTCCTCCGTCACTGGAGATGTTGCAGCACTTCAAAGGAAAGCATTCTCTGCAACAGTCATGTCAGTTGCTGCTCAGTCCTGGGAATGGCCAGCCCCAAACATCGTAGCTCTCGTGGAAATGGTCGATCCCAAAAGATTCAGTTCTCTGACACGTCTATGTGGGACTGTCGGCTGGCTGAAGAGAGCAGTGGACATCTGGCTGAGCAGACGCTCCCAGACCCCTGGAGCCTTAAAGTGGGAGGCAAAAACGTACCTGTCAGCTGAAGAAAGGGCTGCTGCCTTCAACTTCTTGGCTCTTGAGGCCCAACATGGCGTCAAGTTCCAGGACACAACGCTTGATCGCCTAGTCGTTCAAAAAGAACCAACCATGGGTCTATTTGTCTGTGGAGGGAGAGTCCAGTGTTTGGACAAAGATAAAGTGTCTGTACCGCTGATTCCATACCAGTCATGGCTCGCATCCTTGCTGGTCAAGGAGGCCCATGAAGTAAATCATGAAGGCATCGCTACAACTCTCCTTCGAACACGAAGAAAAGCCTGGATTACGCAGGGACGAAAGCTCGTCAAAAAGATGTTGAATAATTGCATCACCTGCGCAAAGCAAAGAGCCAAGATGTGCCAGCAAGTCATGAGTGACCTGCCCCCAGAACGCACCCAGAGAGCTTGCCCTTTCGAGTTCACCACCCTTGACCTCTTTGGCCCCTTCGAGGTCAAGGATAGTGTAAAAAGGAGGACGTCAAAGAAAGTGTGGGGGATCGTTTTCTGCTGCATGGCCTCCAGAGCAGTCCATGCAGACCTCACTGATGACCAATCGGCAGAAAGCTTCCTTCTGGCATACACCCGCTTTGTCGCCCTGAGGGGGCATCCAAGGAAACTGTGGTCCGATCGGGGGACGAACTTCATCGGCGCCAAACCAGCCCTGCAGCAGTTCTACAAGCACCTGGATTGCCTGCACACCTTATCCATGGAAAATGTGGCAGCAAAACATGGAACCGAGTGGAAGTGGGAGTTTCACCCGGCGGATGCGCCACACAGGAATGGAGCTGCAGAGGCTGCCGTGAAGCTTCTGAAGAGGGCACTAACAAACCTCGGTGGGACCACAGGGTCCTTTACCTGGGGAGAACTACAAACACTCCTTTACCAGGCTGCCAACT